>VMDR010011877.1:0-27622 GCA_007922815.1 Macrotus californicus
TTGCCTTTATCACATTGAGGCTTAAATGACCATATTTGGTGCTTATCCATATGAAATAATACATATTTTATATATCATTTTCCAAGGTGAAATATGTATTCTAGTTTACATGATTTTATACTTGAGAAAGTTCAATTTTTATTAAAATTATTTTTAAATTATTAATTTAAAACTTACTTATGTACTACTGATTTTTATAATCTCTGGTTTTTGAGATGAACAGATTTGAGGGGAAATCGTTGAGTTCCAATGGCATTTCACTGTGATCCCTCTCAAGCTCAAATCAGTTCTCTAACCTAATGACAAATGATCTCTTTGGTTTACTCTCCTGTGACATGTAAACTCCACTTTCTCAGAAGTCATGTGTTCACAGTGAGTCAGTGTTCTCCCTTAGTGTGAAAGTCTTTGGCTGTCTTGATTTGGGTGCATGGGCCTAATTCAAAGTGTTATAGAACAAAAAAATGGAGGTTCAGTTCTCCATCATCACAAAAGCCCAACCCACACAGCAGATGATGGTGTAAAAGGAAAGAGGTTTTATTTAGGTTCTGTGTGATCTGGGAGAATGGCAGACTCCTGTCTCAAAGCTCATCTTCCCTGCAAAACTAAAACAAAGGCAGTGTCCCGAGTCCCTATTCCATTTTAAAGTATAATCCTTTGAAACCTGCAGGGGACTGATAAGCAGTCACCCAAGTAGCTTAGCTTGTGCCCGGCTGCTGTTCATTTCAATCTCTCTCCTGGAGCCTGCATATGGCCCCTTGTGACCATTGGCCATGATGCTGCTAGGGCTGAAAGGTTGCGTGCTCCAGCGAATGCATCACCAGGTCTGCGAGAGAGAGAGAGAGAGAGAGAAAGAGAGGTTTCTTCTTGGAGGCCATGGGGCACCTGACTGCTAAGGCCATGTGGCCCATGAATAGAACAGATGAGTCCACTATGCGAGTCCAGGTCACAAGCAAGAGCAACAAGCAAGAGACCATTTCTTTGTACCTTGGGTTTATATTAGTTAGGGTGTGAGATATACCAGGCGCTTTCTTAAAATGACAAATCAACTTCCCAAACTTCCGTGAGATTTGGGTGGGTCCACCTCCCAACCAATCCCTCCTTTCACCAGGCTAGACTGACAGGTTTCTTTGGTCCAGAACCTCCCTGCACCATTTTGAAAAACAAAACAAAAGTTATACAGACTTAAGAGTAATGACTTCATGTCTTCATTAAAATCCCAAAGTTCCTTAAAACATCCACAAACAAACACAGTCCTTCCTTCCCCCCTTTGCCTGGTCCGGGGTACCATATCTCAGGAAAAGAAATAGAGTTATCCGTGGTTCAGGTAGCCCCCGGTTCTTCCCAGTAATCAATGCTCGGCTGGTAGGCCTCCCTCAGCTGTGTCAACCGGGATCTCCAGTTCTTAATCCAAAACCACAGTGCGCCTTCTCATGGCCCACCAGCAAGAGTCTTTTCACTCCTTACCTTCCCTCAGCATCTCTCCTGCATTCTCCCAAACTGCTAAAAGAGCTCTGCATCGCTGCTACATCTTGCTTTCAGGCTTCCTAAGCTGCATGGCAAAGGGAGACCCAAAGCCACGTGGTTCTTTTTGTCATGGCTGCCACATCTGGGTTTATATCCCAGCACCAATCTTCCTCTGCAGCCCCATTTCCGACACCTCCCACAACCGGCTACACCTGCCAGTATTCCCATACTTTTCCGGCTTTTCTGGGCTGCCATAGTAAGTCTGGGCAGGTGTGGCCCTGCGGTGTGGAGCCAATCATCTCCAAGCTCTTACACAGGCGCTGTAACCAGGGGGAGTTGCCTCCAAGTTGCATCCTGGGTGGAAGTCACTCCCATCCCCCTGGCTCAAAGCAAGGCCAGAGCTATTTAACATATCCACGAAACTGGTCAAAAGTTATAGATATGTTAAATAACTGTTCTAGAGGTTATTTGCAAAACTATTGCTATGCAAAACAGCTCTCAATGGCCCTGCTCCATGTGTCCCATCCCCCAGTTCAGACTTGTGGGGGTGAGGATATCCCATATTTTTAATATTTCCTGGACATCCTGAGTTCTGGACCCCATTACAAATCCTTCTTTGGGGGACCCCTGGCTGCACCCTCTTACAATTGAGCCCTTGATTGGCAGGTCAATGGGAAGGATTTACCCAGGCCAGTCAGCTGCAAGGACTGGCTATGACCACTTACCACCAACCTCTGCCCTCTCTAGAGAACCAGCTGTACAGGGTGGGGGGAGGGTGTTCTGACATGGTCTGTAGCTGTCCACTGGGTGTTCAGGCTCTGGGGTGTCCCGAATGGTGAGGCCAAGGTCAGTCCCCACCTTTGTTTAACCCAGGGCCACCCTACCTGAGCTATAGAGCAATCTGAGATGGCTGCTACTTGTGATGGGCTTGGAGATTCCCAGGTGAAGCCAAGCTGTGAATCTAGGCTGGCTAGTGCTGGGCCTGTGGCCACTTAGCAAGAGGTATGGGAGCTGGGGGCTGGAGGCTGACTAGGGTCGGCTGTTCTTTGAGAGGAGTTAGGAAGTTGTGAAGCATGAGCCAAGACCAGCCATTCATGTGGAAAAGTCACTGTTAATAGTTTGGCTGGGCCCATAAGTTGGGTGGGACAGAGTCTCAGGGGATCTATAAGGCAGGGCAAACAGTGTTAGCCAGGTTGATGGAGTCTCAGATATGGCACCTGCCTGCCAGCTCTGTGGCTTTGTGTGGGAAGGACTCAGAAAAGGGACAATGACCTCTGCTCGCCTTTTTGTCTGGGAGAAAGCTGTCCTCCAGTTCTTGCCTTGGTGCCAGACATTTCAGTTCCTCCCTGTGTGCCACTGGTGCCTTTCAAGCTGCTACCCTGGTGCTGGAGCTCAGAGGGAGTGAGTCTGAGTAAGTCTGTGTGTGGGTTCTTTAAGAGAAACTGTTTCAGACTCCAGAAGTTTCTTCTACCAACTCAATCCCTGCTGGGTTTTGCAGCCAGAAGTTATGGGAACTTATCTTACTGGCACTGAAACCCTGGGCTGGGGTCCTGGTATGGGGCTGGGACTCCTCTCTCTCAAGATATCCCTCCCGGATTTCTATTCACCACACAAGGATTTGGAACAAACTTGTTCTGTGTTTCCCCCCTTCCTACTAGTCTGGATGGATTTAGTTTCTTTGTTCCATAGTTGTCAGACTTCCATTCATCTCAATTTCTGACTGTTCTGAATGATGGTTGTTCTATATTTTAGTTGTAATTTTGATGTGGTTGTGTGAGGAGGTGAGCTGTGTTTACCTGTGCCACCACCTTGACGGGAAGTCCTAAGCCATTCCGTTGCGAAGTTTAGCATCTCCTGCCCTTCACCAAAGTGGCCTTTTTAATTTGATTTTTTATTCTTCAGTACACATGGTCAAGGTCACAAAACTGGCACATGGCAGGACGGGACCAGTCTTTGGAACTCTCACCTCTTGTTTTTCCCTTATGCCAGAAAGCTCTTTAGAACTGCATCTCTCGGAATCTCTTTAGAAATGCAGCCTCTCGGGCTCTTCCCACAGCCACTGAGCTGCTGTGTCTCTCACAGGACCCTCAGGAATCCACATGCATGTCGAAGTTTGAGAAGTGCTGAACTAACCACACTATGCTCGCCTTCCCACCTCCACGCTTCTTTATTGTCAGCCATAATCACTTCTCTGGCTGGTTGGTGGGTAGAGTCCTTCTCACACCACATCTCTCTGACTAAGCCAGGAAGTGTTCTCTCATTTTAAGGACTCATGGGATTAGATTGGGCCTACTTGAATGATCCAGGATTATCTCCCATCTCAAGGTTTGTGCCTTAATCACATCTTCAAAGTACCTTTTTCCATGTAAGTTAGCATAGGTTCTTGGGATTAGGGCATGGATATCTTTGGGGAGAATTATTCTGCCCCTACCACGTTATACATACCACATATATAGCACATGTTATATGTATGCATATATAATGTACAGTGTGAACTGTGGTGTTGAGAGAAGACTTGGGCAGGCATCTTACTCCTCTCCTCTCATCTTTACAGTCTTCGGACTTACCTCATGTACTAGAGTCCAAACACTGTTTTCTCAGTTTTCCTAATCTCCAATCATCTGCTTATTCTTTTGCTTGACACCTCCAAAAGCTTCCTCATACATAAACTATTCTTGGAAGAAACTATACACCTCTTTTAGATACTATTTTAAAGGTTAGTTATCCTACCTCCATTCTAGGACTTCACTTTCTCTTGGCACAGAGAACAGGTAATACTAGAATGTCTCTTTCCCCCCCAGACTGGGAGAGAAGGCCTAAAACCAAGGCCAACTCAGGGAAGTTCCAAAGAATTTTTCCAGATAGCATCAGTGGAAGAACACAGTACTTTGGTCCTCCAAACTGAAAGCAGCCTGTGATCGTGATGACCAGTTAGAGAAACATCCAGAAAAATGGGAGAGGCTTCTGACAGAAACATCACTCATTCACAAATCTGCTACCACGCTTAGGGAAATCATAAATGGAGTGAATTGGGGAGAGGTTTAGGCTTAAGATCAGTCCTTGTTAACCAGTGTGCTATTACTACTGGAGGAGGATCCTATACATATGATACAGGATTCAGACTTCAGGGAGAAATAACTCTGAGAGAACCCATCCAGGGAAGAAATCCTGTACGTGTAATGAATGCAAGAAGTCCTTCCACTTCAAGTCAGAACTTAGGCACCATCAGAGATGTCGCACTGGAGAAAAGCCCCATGAGTGCAGTGAATGTGGGAGAGCCTGTGCTCATATTTCATCCCTTTATAAACATCAGAGAATTCACGCTGGGGAAAAGCCCTGCAAGTGCAATGAGTGTGGGACAGCCTTCAGCCAGAGCTCATCTCTTGTCCTACATTATAGGTTTTGTAGTGGAGAGAAACCCAACAAGTGTAGAGTGTAGGAGAGCCTTTGCTCACAACTGCATTCCTTATTAAACATCAGAAAAGTAACACTGGGGAAAAAAAAGCTATGAATTTAGCAGATATAAAAAGGCTTTCAGCTGAATTACATATGTCGCTAAACCTCAGAGAATATACATTGGACCAAGGCCCTATAAGTGTCGTGTATGAAGGAAGACTTGGTTGGAGGACACATCTTATTCCACGTCAGATAGTGCTTCCTGAAGAGAAGTCCTATTGATGTTAAGAGGGAGGGTAGGCATCCAGTCACACCTCCCCATCCTCAAAGGTCAGAGTCGGTGTGAATGAAGTCAGAGAAACCATGTGAATGCAATGAATTTGCAAAGGCTTTTGTCAGAGGATGCATATTACTCAGTCTCATACTGGGGAGAAGCCCTTCAGTCACTTAGTGTTCTAGAAAAAAAATCAGGTAACATGCTGGAGAGGAACTCTGCAGGTATGGTTAAAGACTTCAGCAATACTTCTTAACTTACTAAGCAGGAAGAATACACACTAAACAGAAGCCCTATAAAAGCAGCAGATGTGGGAAGGCCTTCAGCCAGAGCTCATCCCTCATCGATCATTGAATTCATTCTTGAGAAAAACCCTGTGGACCATATTTTAGAGCTGTAGAAGGAAAGTGATCTTTAGAAAGTGCCACACCCTGGCCTGCACTTCAGAGCTGTAGTCTGAGGACCAAGAAACTGAAGGCCTCCCCTGTACAAAACCCGCATGCCCTTGTTTCTCTCTAATGTGTGTCTCCTTTCTCTAAGAGGCAACGTAGTGGTATTTTTAAGTTTGAGGGGGAAAAAAAAACAAACAAACATTTTCATTAGATTTTTATGTTACTAAACTGGAATTTTTGACATGAAGTTTTTTAAGTACTGAAATCACTAATATATGGGTATTATAAAAATTCAAAACCTTAAAAACATTATTCTAAGTGAAAGTAGCCAGATGCCAGGGACCATTTATATGAAATGCCCAGGAAAGGTGAATCCTCAAAGACTAAGTAGATTAGTGATAAGTGGCAGCTGTGAGTGGCAGTTGGGGGGTGACTGCAAATGTTCTAAGGAATCTTGTATGGTGGTGAAGTGTCCTAAATCTGGATTATGGTGATGGTTGAACAATTTGGTAAATTACTAAAACTCATTGAATTGTGCATATAAAATGGGGAGAATGTTATGGTATGTAAATAAAACTGTTCTTTAAAAAATCAAATATACCGATACACCAACTATTGCTAAACTGTTTCCTGTCTTACCTGTTATATCAATCTATCTGTATACCTTTTGTATCACATTTTATTGTCTGTAATAGTTACCCTGAAGCTTATTGGGTCTCAAGTTCATATCATTTTGCCTCTACAACTTCTGTAGAGAAGCCAAGACCAGGGGCTGACATAGACCAGAGACATCTTGACTAAGAAGAGTTAGCTTGTACTAGGACAGTCCTTCAAGCATTTAAAGTCCAGATGAGGAGGCTGAGCCTAGAATTCAGGGAACCAGTTCAAAGTGGGTCCATGCAGACAAGCAGGATCTAGGGGTCCAAGAATTTGGCCAAAGCAGAGGGGAGCACACAGGGGGGATGCACAGGAGTCATCTGGACAGCTGAGATTAGGATGTCAGTCTAGAAGCCTAAAAATCTTATGTGCTTCTTCCCAAAGAACCAAGGTCCACAGGAGCAGAAATAGCAAATATTTTATATTACTAATAGCCTAATGTGCTCTATCACACCATTTCCCCCTGTGTCCCTCTGTAACCCCCATCCAAATCACTTTGTATACCTGGATGCCTGCAACAACCTTGTAGCCAGTCTTGGCCTAAAATCTGTCTCTCCCTCTTGTGTATCTGTTGCAGTAACCATTCTCGTGCACCTCCTGCCGTCTCTGAAAGCCTTTGTACTGCCTACAGGATAAATCCTTACCTCTCGGTTTGGCATTTAACACCTACTTCTCTGTCCTAACATCCTGCTGCTCCTGACAAGAACCCCTATTTCAGACAAAGGAGCTTGGTTGCCATACCTCAGAGATGCCTCCACACTTATCTACAGCTCAGTAAGTCAGAACCTGTTCAGATGCCCCCTCCTCAAGAAAGAAGTCTCTTTGAACATTGATGTGAAGCCATATCTTAATCATTTGCAATTGAAAAAGCATTTGGTGTTTGCATATGGTTTTAAAAATAAGAGGTATGTGGACTTGAGGTAGTTCTTATTACTGCCTTGATCTATTAATTTAAATTATTTGTTGTATATCATCTTGCTACTTCTCTCCTGAGCCACATTAACAGCTGCTGCAGGTCACTTCTCATACTTCCCCTCAGAAAGGAGCACAAACTGTGTGTTTACTAACCATGTGTTGATTTGAAAAACAACTTTCATTGCCCAGGTTTTCTCTGTGCTTCTGATTGACTTTACACTTTTATACTAGATGAAAAGCTTTCCTTCTAGAAGAACACCAATTAAATATTTTCTTAGAAAAATATAATGTTTCCTGCAATTATTTTTCAAATTCAAATATAGATTACCACTGTTCCATCTTTTGGGAGTGGACAGGTATGTGTATACATGAAAGTTCTCTGCTATTTTCTTTTGTAGTGGTACCCTGACTTCTCATACCAAGGACCCAGAGTCAGGCTAGACTTCACAGATTAGGGATACAGAACCAGGCAAGACTGCTTTTGCTTCAGATACCAGCCACAAATTTGGGGGTCCCCAGGTGAACTTCTGACCAGCTAGCTACAAATTTGGGAGTTCCCATTACTTTTTCAGGTTCTGTAATTCTGTAGAACAACTCTCGGAACTCAGGAAAGGGCCATATTTACTATAGTTTTATTATAGCAAAAAGATACGAATCAAACCAGCCTAAGGAAGAGACACCTTAGGTGAGATCTGGAACTATTCCAAATGTGAGGCTTCTGTTTCCCCAGGGACACATCACCTGGCTGGCATACATATAGATGTGTAACAATATGCAGAGTACTGCCAACCAGGGAACTTACCAGAGCCTTGTCCAGAGTTTATATCAGCATTTTGTTATCTTGGAATGATTAATTGACCACACAGTTTAACTCAATTCCCAGTGCCCCTCCCCTCCCTGGATGCGGGGTTGATAGTACAAGGCCCAACATCCTGGCCCGCTCCTTTCTTGGCTGGTCTTTCTTGCATGGTCAGCCCCCATCCTGAGTCACCTTAGCAGCATAAACTGAGGTGTGGTCCCAGGGGCCCAATATATGAATATCTCTCAGAAAATTCTAAGGATTTAGAAGTTACCTCCAGGAACCTGGGACAAAAGCCTGCCAAGTTCTTTATTACACAAGCACACACAGAAATTAATGTGAAAATGTTTCTTCAGTTGTTATTCAAATAAGTCCTAAATGTTAACACCGAACTTTAGACATTCCTTAGCAAATAACTGCAATATACCACTTCTACTTACAGACCATTGGCAAGAACTTAGACATAGACCCAAGGGAGTCTGGAAATTGAAGTCCTTTTCCTGGTCAGCTATGGGCCCCGCTACAATTTTGAGATTCTATTACTAAAGAAGAAATGGAGGATCGGCGTTAACAGATGGCCAGAAGCCTGTGCCTCAAGACCCAAATACTACAAAGCCGTTTGGGAGTGAGGTCCCACACATGATATTCTCTGGGTTTCAGCCTTCTCTTCTGGTAGATGTAGGAGTTTGCACTTGTGGAAATGAATGAAGACCCCTAAATGAGAATAAAGAGGCTATTTATTCTGAACTTGATATAACAAAGAATCAGCCACTATCACCTGCTTTTGTCAGAGAATCAAAGGCATGCAGGGAGTAATAAAGCCTTAGAATGAGAAAAAACAAAAAGGAAGCTTCAGGTATGCCCGAATTCAGGTTGTTGGCACGGGAAAGCTGGAGGGAGCAGGCCATCTTATGTGACTGGTTTGGGAGCATATTTGGCTTCTGTGGTTGGTCCTAGGTTGGAAGTTGGGGGGAAGCTGGTAAGTAGAACTAGCAGGCGTCGACCAAGTTGTGGCTGTTGTGAGCGGACAGCAGCAGAGGCCATGGTTTGGTTTTCAGACTGGTTGTTGGAAAGGTGTGGGTCAGAGTTCATTGTCATATGTGGGGTATCCATTGTCCACTGGTGTAATAAGTCTCTCAGTCTCCCCTTTTGACCATTCTCTTGCTTGAGAGAGGCTGATCCATTCAGAGATCCAGATCTTCACCACTCAGAGATTGTTCTGTTGTCCCACAGTAAACAATATTATGAGATCTTTTGCGTTTTTTCTTTATCCTTACCCAAGGATACGTTTTTATTGATTTTAGAGAGGAAAGGGGAGAGAGAGAGAGAGAAACATTGACGAATTACCTCCAGTATGCACCCTGACTGGGAATCGAACCAGCAACCTAGGTATGTGCCCTGACCAGGGATTGAACCCACATTTTTTGTGTACAGGACAATGCTCCAACCAACTGAGCCACCCAGCCAGGGCGATCTTATGGATCTTTCATGTTGTATCATCATGTCACTCATCTCATGAGACAAGAGTTGTGCAGAAGCATTGCCAAGTGTTTTTTGAGGTGATACAGAGCCTGTCCTACCATGCCTGATCCATGGATCCACATACAGTGAGAAGTAATAGCAATGGCCCAGATGCTACTGCAGTTAGTCAATAAGAAGTTTATGTGCCCTGGCTGGGTGGTTCACTTGACTGTAGTGTCATCCTGGACACCAAAAGGTTGTGGGCTCAGTCCCTGGTCAGGGCACATACCTAGGTTTTGAGTTTGATCTCTGGTCAGGGTGTGTACGGGGGGCAACCTATAGATGCTTCTCTCTCACGTCGATGTTTCTCTCTCCCCTTCTTTCTCTCTTAAATCAATAAACGTATCTTCAGGTGAGGCTTAAAGAAAAAGAAGTTTATACAGTTGCCCATGACTACTTGTGCCATTGAGCTGAGGCAGAGCTGCACATCTTGCATCAAGGGAAGAGGTGCTGTCATTGATAAACTTCTGCCAGAGGCAGAAGGTCTCTTATAGTATTTTTATTTCCCATCATTGGAAATCCTGCTAACTGTTCACGTGAACCATGAGTCAGCAATTCCCCAAGGTAGGGCCTAAATAATCAAGGGTGACCTCATTTTGGAGCTCTTGCCTGAGTTGGAATCCCCAGCACTGGTAACGCAGAGTTAGGGTTTCTGTACACAGATACGTCTTCACATACTATTCCTAAACTGCATGAATATTTAGTCTGAGGAAAACAAGATGAGTTGACCTGGCTGGAAGGAAGTAGAATCCAGGGGGAGCACGTAGAGATCCAGGAAGAAAGGAGTTGTTCATGATGAGGTGGGAAACAAAGCCTATATTAGCTGTGTGACATATTCGGGTCCATATTAGTTTCTTTCAGGTGACAACTCACTCATTACCCTGCGAAGCTTGTTGGGTTTAAATTTAGAATTGCCTGGGGTCTGATCAATAGATTGTAATAACTAGCTCTTTTTCTGGGAAAGAGAGACACTAGTCACAGGTTGATTTGTTTTAAGGTCGTTTGCCCCTGTAGGTGCAAATGGAAAAACCACTGGCTTTAATTCTCTATAGTTTCATTTGACAAGACCAGAATTGTTCACATTTACTTATCATGATGGTCTGGCAATGAATGGCATGTCCAGCAGTTGGTAAGACTGAGAGAAGTTGCTAGTATTTGGAATAATCTAAGAATGGTGTTACAATGAGTATGTTTGGACCTAACAATTATAATAAAGACGACGGAAAAGAGAAAAGGGGCCATTATGACAGGTGATGACAACCACGGATCCGTGGAAATGAGAACAATAGTTATAAGCAAGCAGATGAAAAAACAAAACAGGACTTTGACACGGGTTTTGGTCTGACATTTTGGGCAGAAGCTATCTATTGTCTGAGGTCATCTATTTGTTCCAAAGGTCTTTGGTTGTGTACTACTGAAGATCAGTTGCTTCCAGATTATCTTGGAGAATTCTCAGTTTGAAGTGCTCCATTGGAGTAGGCTTCCAGTTGTATTGATTCTGAAGTTCTTTAGTTGTGAAATATGTACGGAGAATGGACTGCCTAGAGTCTCACTGCTGTATTTGTTAGCAGTACCTGATAAGGTCCCATACAATGGAGTTCAAAAGCAGTTTTCCTCTGATGTCTCTTCCAGTAGACAAAGTCTCATGGTTGAAGATCATAAAGAGGTTATTTAGGAAGATTCTATGGGAAGGTAGCCTTCACCTATTGATGACAGCACTGGGTCTAGTACATGAATCCCTTGCAAAATTTTGCATGTCTGCGTGCAGCAGGGTAGAGTTTAGTATTGGAAGTGAAATAAGTCACTAAAACAGGCCTTACAGTTATCACTTCTTAGGGGGATAACTGATGTATCCTCAAGGGAGTGAACCACATGGCCATATGGGTTTCTGGCAGTACCTTTGGCCAGGGAGCTAGAGGGTTTCTGAAAGTTTTGCTAATTTTAAGAATGTCATTGGCACTTTCAACCTTTCCAGGATATTGTGGATGGTAAAGGCAACATAATTTTTGAGTAAGGGTTAGTATCTTATGGAGTTCTATTATAATGGTTTTTGTAAAGTTTGTGTCCCAGGCTGGAAACACAAAATCAAGCAGCTTCCAGTGACTGCACGGACTAAGGTTTTTCAGCAGTGAAATGCTTCAAGCCACCGTGGCTGGTGTAACTCAATGGACTGAGCTCGGGCCTGTGAACCAAAGGGTCGCCAATTCAATTCCCAGTCAGGGCACATGCCTGGGTTGTGGGCCAGGTCCCCAGTAGGGGGCTCATGAGAGACAACCACACATTGATGTTTCTCTCCCTCTCTTTCTCTCTCTCCCTTCCCTTCTCTCTAACAATAAATAAATAAAATCTTAAAACAAGAAAAGAAAAAGAAATGCTTCAACCCATCCTGAAAACAGACTTATAATAACTAAAACATATTCAAATCTCATGAAGGGTGAAAGAAAGCTAGATAAACTTCATCTAAAGGTGTCCTAGGATCCTCGAGGCTTTTGTTCCTTTACGTTTTTCCCAGAATTATGTTTACAAGTGACCCGTAATCTAATAATAACCTGTTAAAAATCTGTCTTTTAAAAGTTTCTTTACCAATGTTAATTTAAGAGAGTAACCAATTTGTAACATAATAGGCAATTTCAAGGGAGTTAGCTGATAACCCATTTTCAAATCATCTGGCGCCACCAAGCGGCCATCTGGGGAGCACCAGAGATGTCCTGAGTAAAATGGTCCAATTGTTAACATTTTTTTCAGGGGCTAGCCACTGATATCTTACAATGACCTCTCTGAATTCCTCCTGTTCAGAACCTCACCTTGGTTAGGCTGCTTACGTGGTATAATGATCTGCTAGGACATTTCCTTTCACTTCCATCTTATCTCTTTTGTATGAGCCTCCATCCTTGTATTAGCCATCTCTCTAGGAAGTAAGGGTGAATCTATGAGTTCCTTAGCTTTAGTCCATTTTGGGTGGAGATTCCACCGGAAGTTAGGAAAACTTCTTTGTTTTCAGAGCATCTCAAACTCATGTACTGATCTCAAGTACATCTGTTATCTGTGTATATGCCTATTCTCTGGTCTTTGGTTAGTTGACAAACTATACAAGGTCTGTCCGGTAAAAAGTCCAGCCATTGTTAATATAACAAGAATGGTTTGCAACATCGATGTAACCTGGTTGGCAAGGAGAATGGACTGGAATGCTCTTGTGTGAACAATGACGACTTCACTGAGAATGAGTCAGTGGGGGCAGTAGACACCATTGAGTGAGCATGTGTACTCTGTGGCTGTCCCATTCAAAATGACTGAGCAACAGAGCAATGAATCTGCATCAAATTTTGTGTTAAGCTTGAACATTCCTCCACGGAAACTATTCAGATGACTCAGAAGGCTGCAGCTCTGGGCAACTGGTGATTGGCAGCTTCATCACGACAATGTGTCTGCTCCTGCATCATCTCCTGCAGAGTTTTTGGTGCAACATCAAATCACCCAGGTGACTCAGCCCCCCTTCAGCCCAGATTGGGCACCCTGCAACTTTTGGCTTTTCCCAAAACTAAAATCACCTTTGAAAAGGAAGAGAGTTCAGACCATTGATGAGATTCAGGAAAATACAAGGGGACAGCTGACAGTGATTGGAACAGTGTGAGATCCCAAGGTGCCTAATTTAAAGGGGACTGAGGTGTCATTGTCCTATGTACAATGTTTCCTGTATCTTGTATCTTCTTTAATAAATGTCTGTATTTTTCTTTTCTTTTTAAAATTTATTTATTTTATTTATTTATTTTTAGAGTAAGGGGAAGGGAGGGAGAAAGAGAAACACTGATATGTGGTTGCCTCTTGCACACCCCCCAGCTGGGGACCTGGCCCACAACCCAGGCATGTGCCCTGACTGGGAATCGAACTGGTGACCCTACGGTTTGCAGGTTGTCATTCAATCCACTGAGCCACAACAGCCAGGACAATATCTCTATTACTCATAGCACATGGCTAGATACTTTCTGGACAGACCTCATATATACTAAGAGCAGTAAGTGTTACCACCTGGGCTGATTCTACCTGATGCAGAGGACTATATACTAAAAAGAATGTAAATTAGTAATAGCATATCCTGCTTGATATTTTCCAGTTTCATTTTTGAGATATGATTCATTAACAAAAAATATTAGTTCAGAGTTTTTAATTGGAGTCGCCAGTAAATCTGAGCAAGGTACAGAAAGTTCCCGACTGTGGTAAGACAATCGTGAGGTTCTCCTGTTAGGAGCAGGTGAGTGGCAGGATTCAGTATGCTGTAGCAACGTGCAGAAATGCGAGAGGGACAGAGCAACATTGCCATAAGGTGTTAATTACCTGGCTGAAAGTACAGAAGTGTCTTTATTCATAGATGGCATGATCTTATGTATATAGAAAGTCCTAAGAAATACACTGAAAACCTACTAGAATAAATGAGTTCAGCAAAGTTTCTGTATACAATCAGATCAATATATAAAAATCAATAATATTTCTAAATTTTATCCATAAAAGAAAATATAGATAAATTAGACTTCAACAAAATAAAAAACTTTTGCTTGGTGAAAGACCCTGTTAAAAGAATAAATAGACAAGCTACAAACTTGGAGGAAATATCCACGAACAGCCTTTTTGAAAATGTACTCATATCTGGAATAAATAACTCTCAAAATAATGGTAAAAGAAACTAAACAATCCAACTAGAGTAAGCAACCATTTCACCAAACAGGGCATACAGATGGCAAATAGGCACATGAACAGAAGTTCAATATCATTGTATATTAAGGGTAAATTGAAACCATAATGAGATATCACTACACAACTTTTAGAACAACTAAAGAAATTTATTTAAGTGACAATAGTAAGTGCTACTGAGAATACTCAGGGAATAGATCCCTCACACATTGCTGATGGGAATATAAAATGGCCATTTGGAAAAGAATTCGGCAGTTTCTGAAAAACTTAACATACTTACCATACAGTCTGGCAGTCTCACTGCTTGGCATGCACCCCAGAGAAATGAAAGCATTTGCATATACAAAACACATACACGATGGGTATACACCCCAAAGTACTGAAAGCAGGGAGTCAGAAAGATATTTGTGCCCACCATGTTCATAGCAGCAATAGCCAAAAGCTCTGTTGACAGATGAATGGATAAACAAAATGTGCACATACTTACAATGGAATATAATTCAGCCTTTAAAAGAGAAAGAAATTCTGACACATACTAAGTGAAATAAGCCAGTCACGAAAGGACAAAAATTGCATGATTCCACTTACATGAGGAACCCCGAGTAAACAAACTCCTAGAGATAGAAAGCAGAGTGGGGGTTGCCAGAGACGAGAGAAAAACGAAGGAGGGCATTGCTACTTAGCAGGCACAGGGTCTCAGTTCTGCAAGATGGCAGGAGCTCTGGAGATGGATTTGGGGACAGCTATACCACGATAGGCATATTCTTAATGCCGCTGAACTACACAGTTAACAGTGGTTAAGGTGGTACATTTTATGTTATGTGTGTTTTATCACAAATAAAAAAATTAAATGTCAGAAAATATACATGGATATTCATAGCAGCTTTATTTGAAATAGCCAAAAATTGGAGACAGACTAAATATCCTCCAATGGTTAAACCAAAAGTAAGAAACTACTGATGTGTGCAACAACTTGGACAGACACCAAGGGCATTATGGCAAGTATAAAAGCCAACCTCTAGAGGCCACACACTGTAGGATTCTATTTATATCGCATTCATGAAGTGACAAATTTATAGAGATGGAGAGCAGATTTAATGGTTGCCAAGGGTAGGGGGAAGAGGGGTGAATATGACTATAAAGGAAAAGCACCAGGGACATTTGTAGTGATAGAGCAGTTTTCTGTCTTGATGGTGGTGGTTACAGAAACCTGCATGTGATAAAAATGGATAGAACTACATACACATACCACAAATGAATGCATGTAAAACTGATAAAATCTAAATAAACTCCATGGATTGTACCAATGTCAATCCCCTCACTTTGGTATTATATGATTATTATATGTTACCATTGGGACAACTAGATAAAGGGTGTATGGGATCTTTCTGTACTAGTTTTGCAATTTCCTATGAATCTATATTTATTTTAAAATAAAAAGTTAGAGTCCTGGCTGGTGTGGCTCAGTGGATTGAGTGCCAGCCTATGAATCAAAGGGTCGCTGGTACGATTCCCAATCAGGGCACATGCCTGGGTTGTGGGCCAGTTCCCCAGTTGATGTGGACTCTGTCCCATTGGGTTCATGTGTTGTGGATGTTTGTGTTATGGCTGTGATGAATGACAAACAAATTCACACGGACCACAGAAGTCCTGTGGAGAAAAAGGGACAGCATGGCCGCTCTCTAAGTGAGAGAGAGGGCAACCTTGGAAGAAATCCCTTTTTCTCCGAAACCCAACACACCCTACAATCTTACTGAAAAGCACTCTGTATCATCTGCCCTTATACTTGAGCTGATGCGCGCACTCCAACCAAGTTGGTGTGTTGTCCACAACTGCGGCTCCTAGCCCTGGGTCCCTGTTCCTGGTGCCAGATGATGCAGACTCTGTCCCGCAGGGTCCATGTGTTATAGATGTTTGTGTTATGGCTGTGATGAATGATGAACAAATTCACACGGACTACAGAAGCCCTGTGGAGAAAAAGGGATGGCACAGCTGACAGGTTTTTATTGATATTCTAGGTACATTACATCAAGGATGGCCCTCATTTACTATACACAGGTTCGCTTTAGGTGGTTACCTTTTACAGATAACAAAGGAGAGGATGTTGCTAATCACTTCAAAGAAAAAGGACATTTGCAAATGTAAAGGGGAAAAGTGGTTGAACTGGTTACACTCCATACTTGGGAGGTTTAGCACAGATCACAGTAAACCTCTGCTGCCTCAAATCAGGGTGAGGGAGTTTTTTAGCAAAAGCAAGCCTCAAAGCAGCCTAGGTACAATGCAGGCCTGATTCCCCATGGGAAAACTGATCCGTGGGTTTGGCTTCCTGTGTGCCGACACACTCCCTGCTGGCTTTCCAAGTCAGAGGCTGGGCTACATTCGCCATGCCATGTGGATAGGTTCCCTATACCCAGTTGGAGGCACATGAGAGGCAGCCACACACTGATGTTTCTCTCCGTTTCTCCCTCACTTTCTCCAAAAATAAAATAATAAAATAAGTAAAACAAAATAAATAAAATAAATAAAAAGTTAGAAACAAGAAACACACTAACCAATACCTGAATGCTTGACCATGGGCCCGCAAATTCCCATGTGGCTTGAGCTGTCCATGATGACCTGTCTGCCCCACCAGGTCATGAAGTTGAGTACACAGCAGCACTCCATCATCAAATGGAAGCAGTTTATATGCATTTGGGTTTAAGCAGATCCTGAAGGCACAAGTAACTGTATGATTTCCTTATAACCACAGCCTCTACTCCTGCTACACTATCTTCTCTCATCCCCACCCACAACCCCATGGGAAGTTCCCATGACCAGCTGCTTGAAGAGAACTCAGGTTCTGCTTGGTATGCAGGCACCACCTGAAAGTGGACAGTGGTAAAGGGAAATCTCTCAGTGAATGGCTTTTTGAAGACTTGGTTATGGTGTTAGGTAGATGGTAACATATTGTGTGCTGGGGCAAGGTCCTCCAGGATGCTAAATAAGCATCCAATATATAATGCTGTTTCTCCCATAACAGATTATGGGTCCAGTTATCAAGGGCAGGGAATGAGAGTGCCTCCTCTCACTATTATCCCCAGTAATTGACTGGCAAAAATTTTGCTTCCTGTCCCTGCTAATTTAGAGGTCTTAGTTCTAGACAGTGTAATGCTTCTACCAGGTGACACAACAATGATTCCATCCAACTGGAAGTTGATATTGCCACCTGGCTGCTTTTAACTCCTCCTGCCACTGAAACAATAAAGAAAACATTCCTTCTGGTCCTGACTATCAAGAAGAAATTGGGTTGCTGCTACACAGTAAGGATAAGGAGGAGCATGTATGGAATGCAAAAGATCACTAGGTGACCACTTAGTACTCTCAAGTTCTGTAGTTAAAGTCAGTGGAAAACTACAACAACCGAGTCCAGGCAGAACTTCTAATGACCTAGGTTCTCCAGGAGTGAAGGCTTGGGTCAAGCCAACAGCAAGGAACCATGACCAGCTGAGATGCTTGCTGAAGGCAAAGAGAACATGCAATGGGTAGAGGATGGCAATTATAAATACTACCTATGGTCACATAGCCAGTTACAGAAATGAGATTATGATAGTTCTAAGTATTAGTTCCTTATTTTGATGTTTGCATAAAATTAACAAAATATTTTGTTTACTTTCCTCCCATTGTCCCTTTAACAGCTAACAAGATATATTGATAATAGTTAATTTTTTTATCTCAGTATTTAAATTATAGGATATAAAAGGGGAGTATGAATCAGCCAGAGGAAGAATGAACACCACACAAGGACAAAAGAGCCTTTATATCCTCTTTTGGGAAAAGGTGTTTGTTTTCGGTTGTCCACAGGATAGTTGTATCATGTAAGGCAGAGGCATGACCTTTTTCTTTATGTGAAGATTAAATATGGTTTAAGGAGGTGTATATCAGTGCCAAGTTGACATGGGGTGGACTGTTACGACTATAAAATATGTCAATTTGGCTAGGCTGAATTACATGTCTTTATGTGGTGACTGGATACCAAAGAGATTAAAATGGAAGCTGCCAGTCCTCTTATGCCTTGGTTGGTCGTCCCCAAACACTTCTTTCCCATGCAGTCTTCAACTATTTTTCTGTCCCTTTTTCTGTCTCTTCACCGGCTGAGACTCTCTTTGCATGTATGTTGGAATGCCTGACATTCCCATCAGTCTTTGAGGCTCTGTTAAATTTTTTTCAATCTTTTTTCTCTGTTCTTTGCATTGGGTGATTTCTACTGTGAAGCCTGAGAAAGAAGACACCTACTAAGAATGGCTCCTGGTGGCTAACTGGTCTAATTTTTATTTAAAAAAAAACCCCAAAGCCTAGCAGCAACTTCTACCCAGGGCCCTCTTGCACAAATTGCACTTCAGGAAGCCTATGCTGAACTGCCTGCCTACATTGTGTTCTGAGCCATCTCTTATAAAGGAGTTCCTAGAATCCTATTTCAACCAATAAGACTGAAGTCCCCCCTGCCCCCCCCCCCCCTTAAAGCTGCATAGTTCCAACCAACCAGGATGACTCTATTCTGATCAATCAGGTCAGTGCCTTTGGGACCAATCAAAAGGAGAACCAATCCTCCTTTTGGAGGATTTGGAGTCCTCATTTGCATTGTGACAGACCAATCCAGGACCAGGGGAGGGGCCTTTAGTCCCATAAACCAGCTCCACTCTGGTTCTGGGGATACTTTACCTTTCCACCAAAAACTGGAGAGTACAATTTCTCACTAAGTTGAAACACAAGATATTTTACAGCATTGTCTAGCCAAAGGGGCCTGGCCCCATGGCTTCCTCACAGCTGCGTTGTATCACATTTAAGCTTTTACACTGAATAAAGTTCCTTTCTTCACCACATCCAAACTGAGGATTCCTGTTGGTGTTGAATTGGCGCAAACGACCATGGGTTGACACTATGTGATCTATTTTCAAGACCACTGTTTTTCTCTTCGGCCCAGGAGGATACCTTATACCATTAACAGCTGATGAAAGTAGTGGTAGGTCAGCCTGGATTCAAGGTAGGGGGCATAAACTCCATTACTTGGCAAAGGATGACATGCAACTACAGGAAGAGGAGGAGGTTTTGGGGGCTAACTTTTTAGGCATCCTGCCATACATGATTTAATTATGCAGCAATTGTCTGTCCCTAAATAATCTCTGTGCCTGTTTCCCAAACCCCTGCCAGCTCTAGGTGTGATCAATCTCTTTTCTTTCAAATGAGCCAATTTAAAATAGGCAGGAGTGAACCCAGTTGTTCAGTTCAGCAAAGGAAAAATAGTAGATGACGGAACTATCATTCTTGATAATCTTGGACTCTAACTTGTTACTCTGCGTGCTTTTCTGTGTATTTGAGTATTTTACATAAAGTTTGAAAGCCGAGGTCTGTCTGAGCAGTATTCCTAGCTTCCTACAAGATGTCAGTATCTTCCCCCTTCTGGGTACTTGGGTCATCTTGGAAGGCCCAGATGAAGCCGTGTCCAGGTGAGTAAAAACTGCAGCCCACATGTGGGATACAAGTGTGTGGCCACACCTTGGAACCATACTAAAGCCTGTGAACTTCAGAGCGTTATTGGAGTGGGTATGAACGACTTCTCCACATTCTTTGTCTTACACCACGGTCCTCCACTCAGACCTTAACCTGACGTCCGTACTTCAACCACGTGGACCCAGGGTCCCCCGGCCCAGCACGCGCTGGCGGGAGGGGGACGTCCCCGGCCCGCCCCCGCCACCTCGGAATCCGCTGGTCCCGCCCCGTCCCGCGAGGGGACTACGAGCCTGCGCAGTCCCAACCCCTAGTTGCGACCGGCCCAAACCCCGTTTTCCGGTCCTCACGCGAGGACCCTGCCGGGTTGTCCGGAGTCGCGCCGGTCTTTTCCACCCTGGTGCAGGTCGGCAGAGTCTCCCCCCGCGGGCTGCGCAGCGGCACGGCCGTCTGGCCTCGGGAATTCAG
Source organism: Macrotus californicus (assembly GCA_007922815.1). Taxonomy (NCBI): domain Eukaryota; kingdom Metazoa; phylum Chordata; class Mammalia; order Chiroptera; family Phyllostomidae; genus Macrotus; species Macrotus californicus. The sequence goes on from VMDR010011877.1 coordinate 20,057, forward strand.
TCGCGGGCAGCAGAGGTCCGCCGGGCGACGAGCGGCAGTCCCGGCAGGCGGTGGGGAGGGCTACCTGGACGAGGCGCTGTGGGGGCTCCAACATGGCGGCGGCGGCTCGCGCGGCCGGCTGCCTCCCTGCGTTGCGCGGGACGCCAGTGGGTGAGAGCCGGGGCGCGGGGCGGGGACGGCGGTGGGGGCAGGGGGGCTCTCCCAGGCGGAGAAAAGCGGGAAGTCGCGCGCGGGCCCGGGGGCCCTCGCGGCGGGCTCCGTCCTGCCCTGATCCGCTGTGTGACCTTGGCGCGCCCAAGCCTTCTGTGAGCCGCAGGGTCAGTCTGCAAAGCGAGGGAGGGCTGGACGAGGTCAGTTCACCAGACCGCTCGTGCGTGCTCGGCCGAGAAGGGCCGGGAACCGCGAGCCAGCGTCGCCCTCCTGACGGGCGCCACCCGCGGGGTCTTTCCGGGCAGTCGACGCGGAGATTGAGGCGGGTGGCGGCCCGCAAAGCTGAAGGGAGCGGGGCGGTACCGCAGCTGGAGTGGAGGGGATTAGGGTGGGTCGAGTTAGCTCCCGGGCTGGTCAGGGCCGCTATTAAAAGGAGGGATGTTTTGAATGTCAGTAGTTTTGCTGTTGCCCTCCTCCCCCCACTCCTGTTGGCTCTTTGCTGCTGTGCATGGGGGTTCTTAATTTCTCCACGTCCTTGTCAACATTTGTTGTCAGCGCTCTTGATTATAGTCATCCTAGTGAGTATGAAGTGGTGTCCCTCTGATTTTGATTTGCATCTCTTTGATGGCTAATAAGCATCGTTTCTTATTGTTTATTGGCCAGTTGTTTATGGTCTTTAGAGAAATGTCTGTTTACGTAACTCTGTTCATTTTAAAATTGGGCTGTCTTTTTATTAGTGAAGTGTAAGAGTTCTTTATATTTTCTAGGTGCAAGTTCCTTGTCAGATATGTGATTTGCAAAAAATATATCCCATCCTGTGTATTGTTTTTATATTTTCTTGGTATTGCCCTTTGAAGCATAAAAGTTTTAAATTTCAACAGAATCTGATTTTTTGCTTTTGTTGCTTATGCTATTTGTGTCATATCTAAGAAACCATTGCCAAGTCCAAGGTCATGATGATTTACCCTTACGTTTTTTTCTGAGTACTATAGTTTTTGCCCTTACCTTTAGGTCTTTTATTCATTTTGAATTAATTTTTATGCATGATGTGAAGTAGGGCTCTGACTTCATTCCTTTCCATGTGGATATTCACTTGTCTCGGTACCACTTGTTGAAAAGGTTATTCTCTCTCCCCATTGATTTGCCTTAACACCCTTTTCAAAAGTCAGTTGCCGGCTAACGCTGTGAGACCCTGTTGTGAAGTGCTGCACTCTCTGAAAGGGCACCCAGGACACTTACAGCCTAGCATTCCGGAGGAGGGAGGGTAGCAGAGTATTGGGGGAGCGCTGTGGCTGCACCAAGAGGTCCCTTTTCAGACAGACCACAGAGTACGTCAGAGACACAAAAGCATGCAAGAGCAGAGTGTGTCTGAGACTATGAGTCTGGTGTGGCCAAAGGGAGGGTGGAGGGAGTGAGGCTGATGTGGAAGGTGGGGACCAAGTTGCAGCCCTGTAGGCTATGCTGAGGAGTTTTGGCTTTGTGCTGCAGGCAGTGAGTGACATACTGGGGCTGTGAAGTGACTGGACCTGTTGTTTTAGAAAGGCCTGTCTGGCAGCAGATGGTGAATTACGTGGGGACAGACCAGAAGCAGTAGACCTAGCAGGAGATTGTTGCTAATTACTGTGACTGAGGGATGAGGAGGCCTGAACTAGTAGGGTTCAGCTGATAGTTGGACCGATTTTTGAGGAGAATTTATAGGGCTTGGTAGCTGGCTGGATGTGGGAATGAAGGAGATGCGATGTCACTCGGGCAAGTGGTCGTGGAGCCCAGAAGTCACCGGTTTACTTGTCTTGGTTCTTTTATTCTGTAGATGTTAATATTAACGTTAACAGGGGCTTTTCTGTTTTTGAAGTTCTTTTTCATGTCATAATGTATCTTAATTTTTTAATTTTATATTTTACAGGTCATTTATGGTCCAGGCAGCTTTATGTCAACACCTTTCCAACAGCTTCTACTTTGGCATTGAAGACTGTTCTCAGGAATGGTGAGATTCATTTATCCAACTACCTTCTCTTATAAGATCTAATGTAAGAGTACTTTATGTAGTTTTTACAAATGTAAATGAACAAAGCACATTCTTTATCATTGGAATGTGTAGGGTCTAAAGAATATTATTTATGATTACAGTTGTTATAGTTCAAGGCTTTAAAAATAGCTACAGTTGCTTCCTTTGTCTCTGTAACTTGTTAACAGAGTCCCTACCTCTGTGACTTTCTAAGTAAACTTTCTCTTACAGTTGAAAACAAAAGTAGCTACAATATATTGAGTGGTTACTGTGTTTCAGGCTTATGATATCTAATCTTGGGTAATTCTCACACCAGTGTTTATGAGGAAGTTGTTACTGCCTTTTTACAGATGATGTGAGAGGCTGGGTGACTTGGACAAGGTCACACAGACAGTAAATGGCAGGACTGGGTCCTGAGTTGTTTTGATACTGTGATGTCTCTTCCTCCCAGAGTTTTTGCAGAGGCCTCTGCTCCTGCACCGACATGGTGCAGGGCTCTGTCTTCAGTCACTCAGCACAAAGGGTAGAAGCTGAGCCTTGCTGAGCCCATGTTGTGCCTGTGGTCAGTGTAATCCTGCCTTTTCACATGGCCCGTGAGTTGAAATCTCATTGTGTCCCTGAGTTTCTAGAACTCTGTGTGCTGGGCTTTACTTTTAGTGTTACTCCCCTTCACTAACCCCATCTGTCAACAGGCCTCTAAGCCTGGCTTGAGAGGTCCAGCAGAGGAATCTGGCAGACCTGGACTCTTCCCTTTATTTATTCATTTGTTGGTAGCATGATTCATCCAGTCATCACCACTTACTCTGCCCTTCACTGTGAGCCAGGCAGTGTCCCCAAGCTGAACTGATGTGAGGAAGTCAGAGAGGAGCACCCTTGGCTGGGGGGATAACCCTAGAGAGGCCCTCAGTGCAGAAGAGTGCTGACTGGCAGAATGACGGCACAGTTCTCTGACCAGCACTTTCTACCTTTTCAAGCATGGGCAGATGTCACCCCTCAGACCCTCAGTTTCCACATCTGTAAAATAGGGGCAGTGGTCCCTGCTTTGAAGATTGTTGTAGCATTTCTTAAAATACTGTATTTCTACAGAATACTAAAAGGTTTATATCTGAAAGCCAGTTCTCTTTCCTACTCCTTCCCATGTCCCATCTTGTCAGATACTTTCAATTCTTTCAGCATTCTGGTTATATTTCTAAATAGATTGTGCATATTGTTTTTGTCTCTATTAACATTGTTGTGCTAATTTTTAGTCTTTATTATTACGTTTGTTGCGGTGACATTGGCTAATAAGATCATGTAGGTTTCAAGCGTACATTTCTATGATACTTGACTTGTATGTTGCACTGTGTGCCCACCACTGAATGTCATGCTAATTGAAGAGCCCTTACACCTCCATCCCTGCTTTTTCCTAACGTAGTTTTATGCACAATTTTGATGGACTGTATGGATGGTGTTTTCATTATTAAGATTACGTGTGTATTATCATCACAGCTGAGCTAGTTAGTATTGTGTCATTACATTTTCTTCAGCATTTTCTTTCTACAGTTAATAATTGCCTTGATTTTAAAAGTAACTTAAAAGTTACTGTTTTCTTTGTAGCTATTGTGATGTTTGCAACAGATTGGTTAGAAACATAACCATAATTTTTCTAAAGTCTCTTAAATGTCACTAGTTAATCAGCTTGATTTAATAGAAGAAACCTAGTTAAAAGGAAGAAATTCTTCATGGTGAAAACTGTTGGACGATGAAATGAGACCCTCAGGGATGCACTCTGTACCTTTGAAGAGGTCCACCCGTGGGGGGTTCTTGGGCTTGGCCCTCTGTGGACTCCATGGTGGTTGTTTCCTAAGATGGGGATGTCATGGTTTGAAATTAAAAAGAAGTCAAAGGATCAGAACAAAAGTGATCAGTGATCGTTAGTGGGTAATTATCTGTAACTGAGCTTCAGAATGTGACTTAGCAGGAGCTGCTGCTGTTTTCTGTTTTAAAAATCACAACACAATTCAAGTAAACTTAGTTGTAGCGATTATATATGGAGAGGTTATTTCTAAACTCTAAAATTGAATTCTTTCTACTTTTCACAGTTGGACCTTTTTAAGGTTAATACATTATTAGTTGTGAATAGTATTTTTGTCTTTTGAAAAAAGGTTAAGGAACTCTAAATCTGATGATAGTGATTTTTATTACACTTTAAGTGTATCAGATTTCAGTTCTAAAGGGTGCGAGATAAAAATTCATGTCCAGTTGATATTTTAGTGCAGATTAGATTGAGGAGATTACCAGAAAAGCTAAAAATGTGTCCAACAGCATGGGGTTTAGAATGATTATTTAAACCTAAATTTATTTAAAATGAAAAGCCATTATTTTCTATTTACTTTTTATTGAGTAATTCACTAAGCGAACTACCTCACAATGTCACCTGAGCCAGCTTCCACCTTCATGCCATTGAGTAATTTATTTGGGATTGAAATTGGTGTTTAAATCTCATCTACTCACTCGCCTAATGACTTCTGGCGAATCCCTAACCTTGTAGGCCTAAGAAGCTTCTTGTGAAATGAAGGGGTGGATGAAATGATTTTTAGTTATTAAAGGAGATTATTCCTTTATTTTCTCAATGTCTATTCACAGGGGAGATATTTTGACAGTTTATTGCAGTCATAGTATAAATTTGCTTCATATTCAACCAGATTCTTCTTTGTTGCCACAAAGATATTTCTGGTGTTTGACCCTGTGTGGGATGAAGCAGTTGCTATCATGCTCTTCTCTGGAACTGTTCAGGCTGGAGGGTAGCTACTGTCATGCTCTGGCTTCCTGTTTATCAAGCCCAGTGCCCTTAAATGACCGCTTTTTCTCCACTTCCCTCCTAATCACTAGGTTCTCCACTGAAATGCAAAGCTCAAGCATGCACACTTTTTCCCATCAGTATTTCCATTCCTTGAGTCCACTGGTTCCTCTCACCTCTGTCATCTTCCTCGCAGGACACCACTATCCATGGCATTGATAAAGTACCTGCCTCTAAGACTTGGCTGTTTAAAAACACTTTTTAAAGTGATACAGATATATTTTAAAAAACTCCCCCCAAAAACAGTCTCTCATCTCCAGCCTCAAATGTATCTTGTTTTCTTCCCCAAAGGCAACCACTGTTACCTTCTTGTATATGCTTCTGGAGTTGGTGTGTAAAATATATTCACACTCCACTCCTTATTTTTTAAATGAGAGGCTGGATGCTCTAACCACTGTTCTGCACCTTGCTCGTCTAACCAGGTCTTTGCTTTCCGCATGAGTCTTTCCAGCGTCCGGCAGCACACAGCACATGGCGCCATTTGCTGGGAGTAAATAGTTCTGTGCAGGGGGGGGGGGGGGGGGGCAAGGCTACTGTCTGGGCAGGTCTGCTTCCTCCTTTAGACAGACAGCTCCAGCCATCGTGTGGATGAACTGTAACTTCTCTAACTAGAATGGCCATTTTGGTTACCAGTCCAAAGTTTAGTTTTAGTTTTAAAGGAAACATGGTCTTCAGAATATGATTCTTAAAAGTTCAGGATTTTAGTGACTTTTATTAGGAGTGATTAATTACTTGGTGCTAGCAGTGCTTCTTCACAGCCATGGAGCATCTAACTCAAAGTTTTATTCCATCTACCTACAGGTCCTTTGTCGTCTCCAGGAACCAAAGACAGTTGTCCTTTCAGCAGCTTGACCCGTGCGCTACAGACACAATGCTGGATCTCTTCTCCCAGCAACTTGATGGGCCAACAGTATAGACCCTATAGTTTCTTCACCAAATGTACGTAGACTGCCACAAGCTTCCCATTTCATGAAACAGGAAAATAAAAGGTGCTTTTATGTCTTAATATTTCTGATTTTTCTTCTTCCTTAAATGAATTAACACTTTAGTGATTAGTATGTGATATACTATTAAAATAACGTTTCTTCATTTACCTTGTAGGATGATCTCATATGCTACCAGTGGTAGTATTTGTATTATACTTTGGGGACCACTGGTTTGCTTTAATGGCCTTGTTTGGGGTATCTGAGGCTGATTTAGATTCACAGCAAGAATATACTCAGAGTCTGTTTTCAGTTGTGCTCTAGTTGAGATAGGACATCTAATCAGGGAACGTTCATTTTAAGTAGACATTTTGTTAACACTACTCTACAACTTGTAGAATTTGAAAGAGAATTTGACTGATCTGAACTGAAATAAATGGAGATTGAAGTTACAACTCAGAATTAGGCAAATTTTAAAAAACTAGAATTATAAAGCCAATTTATTTAAAACTACTTGGTAAATACAGAAAACCAAAAAAAAGAAAAGCACCTATAACCCTACTGCCCTGAAATCCTGGGTTTGCCATCTTTTCATGCAGCAATATATTAAATTTTTTTCCACGTTAGTCCATGGATTCCTGTAGTGCAGTGTTACAATGGTTGAGTATTTCTCTGTGAGGGTCTAGTTCACTGTACCGTGGAAGTCTCATATAACTGGGTCATTTGTGTAGCAGTGCAGGAAGGAGGACCAGATGGTAGGAACATGACCAGTAAGTAGCATAGGCATCAGGGTATCTGCGGATTTGGGTGCAGAGAGAAAAGAGAGATGGATGGAGTTGGAGACTCCTGGTGCTCCTTGCCCCAAGTGTTTCCAAGAGCTGACTTTGTTCTTAAGGGCTAGATCAGATTCAGAGGCCTTGGGAATTTTTTAAGAGTCTTTGCCCTGCCCTAAAAGGCCTTTTCTCTAACTCCTCTTGTTCTAGAGTTACCTCTTGCCCTCTTAGACCCCATCCTTGTACTGTTCTCCCACCAGCCTCTGGCTGCATTAACCTGTGTTCTTTCTCAGTTATGGAACCCTATGATTTTATTGTTCCCAAGTCATATTGAGATTACCTTCAAGGGGACGGACTCAGTTGAAGACTCAGTTGAAACTAGCAGGGGGCCAGTTTTTGCTGTTTCAGTAGGAAATAATCTTTGATTTTCCGAATCTCCTCCAAGAAATAAAAAACAAAACAAAACATTCTTCAAAATTCATTAAGATTTCCTAAGAATACTTAACATTTTAGTTTACATAACTATGGTAGTTAATAGGAGTATATATGTTAACCTATTTATACCCTTCCCAAAAAATGCCAGAAAGAGTTGAAATAATAGTAAATCTATTCTAAATGGAATTTTAGGTTAATTAGAATCTTAAACCAGTATATCCTGATATTAAAATAATAAAATCTGTCAAAACAATCTAATTTAACTTACAGCCATTTAAAAATTATGTTCATGCTCTCGCCTTGTGGCTCAGTTTGTTAGAGAATTGTCTCATACACAAAAGGTTGTTGGTTCGATTCCTGGTCAGGGCACATACCTTAGGTACCTAGGTTGGGGGTTTGATCCTCAGTTGGGACGCATACAGGAGGCAACCAATTGATGTT
>VMDR010011878.1:0-27640 GCA_007922815.1 Macrotus californicus
ATATTCTTCCAGGGCCTAAAGGACAGAACACAGTGAAATATCGTCTTGTCCTACTTACACGTTTATATTTTATTAGCATTTATAATATCTGTTACCATATATTATCTCAGTTTGTTTATACAACAACCCTGGGATGTAGGCAGAAGACATCACTTCCTAATGAGAAGCAAAACCTAGATTTTCAACCTTCTAATCCACAATCTTTCCATTAAAAAAAAGAATTTAACTCCACTTTTTTAAGAACCCTTGTTCACATAAAAATCTATACATGAATATTCAGACACATGAATATTCTATACATGAATAACCAAAAATTGGAAACAACCCAGCTGCCGTCAATGGGTAAATGGTTAACAAACTGTGGTACCTCCATATCATGGAATACTATTCAGCAACAAAAAGCAACAAACTAATAATAAACACAAACCTGGATGAATATCCAGAGAATTATGCTAGGTAAAAAAAAAAAAAAAAAGCCAATCCTAAAAGGCTATATACTATATGGTTCCATTTAGATAATATTCTTGAACTGACAAGATTGTAGATATGGAGAACTATTCCAGGAGCGAAGGACTATGGTGGGATAAGTGGGTGAAGTAGGGGGGACAAAGACTTAAAAGGGCAACATCAGGAGTCCCCGTAGGGATGGCACTGCAGTATTTTGTCTGTGTCCCTGTCAATGTCCTGCTTGTGATACTGTACTATTGTAGTTTTATGAGATGTTAGTCATTGAGGGAAAATAAGTAATGATTTCTGCAATCTCTCTGTATTACTTCTTACGACTGCTTATGAATATATAATTACCTCAAAGTAAAATATTTTTTAAAAGGCCTGAAATCGCCCTGCCCTGCTGTAGTGCCATTCTCAGATTAAATGAGATAAAGCGTGGGAAAGGCATGTCAGAGATTCCCGGGCGCTCTGTAAACACTAGTGGGCAACCACAACTCTTCCTCCACAGCCAGCCTCACCAGCACTGCCAAAGTGTCCTCTCATCCAGTAGGCCTTCTACTCCCCTCTACTGCGGTCCTACCCCTGTGCTTATATAATCTGTCCATCCTTCTGAGTGGACTTTGATTTAGCTCTATTTGCCCACCATCTAGCCCAACAGAAAGCACAGAGAAGTGGTAAATAAATGGGTGACGGGTGGAAACTAGCTCATGGTTTTCTTTTTCAATACAAAGTGTCTCGACACTGGTGGAACTGAGAAGGGGAGTGAACTAGGAAGAACACCCCAGCAGCCAGAGTCCATACCCTGAAAGTCTCATCAATTACCTCCTCTTTCCCTGAGCCACTGAAAACCCAAGTGAAGCAAAGGCCTCTACAGAGGATGTGGCAAAAGCAGCAAAAACATGAGTTCAACTCATCAGGCCTCCTGTTTTACCCTATTTCAAGCTCTGCAAATGAAGGAATTGACCAGTTACAGTTTGGGTCCCTGGAACAAGATGTGAAGGTAGGTTATAGTATATTCTTCTGGAAAAGATTTTAAAGGATAATTGACAGCCCTTTTCCTAAAGTGATTAGGCTGAGGAATTACCTGGGGCAGAGGGAGATGCTGTACCGAGAAATGTACTAACTGATCTGTCAGGACCTCTCAGAAACTTCACACTGTCTGCCTGGGCAGACATTTGGCTCCCGGGGTGAGGAGGGGATTCCCACAGTCCGAAAACAATGCTAGCTACTCACTCCTGCACATAGTTCTCCAGCACTAAAAAAAGAAGGGAGGAAAGGAAAGAGGAGAGGAGAGGGGAGGGGAGGGGAGGGGAGGGGAGGGAAGGAAAAAGGGAAGGGAAGGGAAGGGAACAAGCGGGTACTTTGCTGCGCCTCATTTTATCGGATAATTTTTCAAATTCTTACTCAATTACATATCACCCTCTTATCTGCAGTCTCCACAGGCCAAATAGCCCTGCTCTCACATCATGCCCACTGAGCCCGCAGAACACAACGATCCCTCCCAAATAATTCCAATTCTCATAAACATGAGATCGTTTTACATTAAGTTTCATGACTGTGTGCGTGTGCACACAGGAACCCACAGGTGCCTTTTCTTCTAGGAGGAAGGAGATTTGAGGTGACAGGTTAAAAACTTGAGAAGTTTCTGGTTTTGCCTGGATAATGATTAACTCTGTTTGATGATGAGTCCAGAAAAGCTGGCATTTCTGGATTGGCAGTCCTGCTCCCTGGCCAAAGAGCCAAGAAAGCTCACACACACATTGACTCAGAAGGAAACAACTGGCACAAACTGGTTTCAGGCTTTCACAGTGGGAGCGCTACTACAGTTTCAAGGAGTACTAGGTATTTTAAAATTGTGCTATTACTGGCCTTAGAAATCTCCAGATCAAGAACCTCATTAATCAAAGCAACAGATATCATCTACCCAAAGTGCTTCGATGTTTCGTTTCAAATTGCTGACAGCAAAGAGTTGAGATAACTTACATCACCACAAATCACTGAATAAATAAGAGATCAAGAGATAAAACACAACTGACTCCAAGGAAGTTTAAAACACAAAGCCTACTAATACATTTAAAGATGAAACCATAAGCCAGGAGTAGGAGATAACAGTAGGAAGAACCTTCGATATTTATTCTCTAACTTCTATTTTTCCCTCAGAATATGTAAAAAGGTGGAAGAATTGTAGAACATTGTGTAGCTAGTCCTCCATCACCCTACAGCCCTCCCTCCCTCCCTCCCTCCCTCCCTGTGAATGACATTTTGCAAATGCTGTAATGATAAAAATATGAGCTATCATTATTATTAATAGCACTCATTTTAAAATAACAGACTGTTACTTAGCCTATTCATTAGGTGAAATAAATAAATAAATAAATAAACGTGAAGACATTTCAACTCCGGATTACAGCATACCACATCACAATCCACAAAAGTAACCCCTGGTTCACAAAGGACCTAACATATGAAGAGGAGTTTAAGAGGCAAAAGAGACCATTCTACATCCTGGGAGAGCCTGAAGACACTTCCCCCACAGCCCAGATGTCTAGATGAACTCTACATGGGTTCCACATCCATACCACCTCCCCCTACTTTGTCCTAGGCCAGGTGTCGGAGATGAAAGCCTTCCACTTCCTTATTTCTTTAATTTTAATTAAAGACAATCACCCAACTTCCTTTTTCTTTTGAATTCAAGTACTGCACACAACAACATAAATGTTTATTACACCACGAAATATACAAGTTTCATCTCTGGACCACAAAGATGGAGCAGGAAAACCATACACACCAGTAACAGCAGGGAATTTCCACACTTTGTAGGTCTCTGAGCTTACTGCAAGTCCAAAGTTTAATGTACATACGAGGTCTGTCCTGAAAAAGTCCAAGCCATTGTTAACATGACGAAAACAGTTTGTGCAACACTGATGCAACCTGGCAGCCAAGGAGAATGGACTAAAATGCACACGCATGAGCAATGAGGACTTCACTGTACTAGTCAGTGGGGGGTGGTAGCTGCTGTTGAGTGAGCATGTGTACTGTGCGGCCGTTGCACTCAAAGTGACTGAGCAAGTAGAGCTACAAAACTGCATCAAATTTTGTGTTAAGCTTGAACATTCCTCCATGGAAACTACTCAGATGATTCAGAAGGCTGCAGCTATGGACACCTGGTGATTGGCAGCCTCATCACGACAACCAATGCACCTGCTCCCACATCACGTCTCATGCAGAGCTTTTTGGTGAAACATCATTATCACCCAGGTGACTCAGCCCCCCTAAAGCCCAGATTTGGTGCCCTGCAACTTCTGGCTTTTCCCAAAACTAAAATCACCTTTGAAAGGTTAGAGATTTCAAGCCATCGAGGAGGTTCAGGAATACAATGAGCAGCTGATGGAGACTGGGAGAACTGTGTGAGGTCCCAAGATACCTACTTTGAAGGGGACTGAGTCACCATTGTCCTATGTAAAATGTTTCTTGTATCTCCTTCAATGAACATCTCTATTTTTCATAGTACATGGCTGGATACCTTCTGGACAGATCTCGTATATCCTGATTAAAGCACTGAATTGTCCCTAGTAATCGAGTCACAAATCCAACTCTTGGCCCATCAAGTAATTATACCTCCCTTTGATTTTTCTAACTGTGAGGCACCTCTTCCTATAGTGATCAGTGACACCTAACCAAGTACCATTTCAACTGCTCTCCAGGCCAGCTGCCAATCTGCCACCACCTGGGGCCACCCTCTGGAAGTGTGCAGCAGCCGCACAGATATGGCAAGTCCTGAGACTGGGGAACATGTCCTTCAGAGAATATAACAGATTTTGTATAATACTTACAAGTGTGCCTGCTTAAGAGGGAAATTGTCATCTTCAATGTCTTCAATGAGCAAGGATCACGAACCATGAAAACTGGGAGGACCTTGAAAACTTTCTGATTTAACCCCTAATTTCCTAGATGAAAAAACTGAGGCATAGGCAGGTCAAGTAGGTGTGTACCAGGAAGACATATAAAACACTGCATTAACTTCTTTATGCATCAAGCTAATAGGAAATGAAAATGATCAGCCAAACGTATATAGCATTTTATAGTTTCAAAGGACTTTGAAATGTATTCTTTCATTTGAGATTCACAACAGTGTTAAGTCGGCCTGGGCTCATACTCCGTCTTCATCACTCACTAGCCGTCCTAGGAGTAAGTTATTTAACCTCCCCGTGCCCCCCTCTTAGTAGCTACCTCATAGGACTACTGGGAGAGTCACGAGTTAATATCTGTAAAGTGCTTAAAGCAGAGCTTAGACTTAAGGAACGCCTAGTAAATACTAGTCATCATTATCATCCTTATTAGCCAGGACAAAAAACTGTCCCCATTTTATAGATGAGGTGAGTTAGACCCCCCTTTCTCACCAAATCACCACTATAAATGGCAGAGCCAAACTAGAACCCAAGCTTTCTGCCTCCAAATCCAGCACTCTCTCCCTCGGAACCATTCTATCTGTGTAGAACCCTGCAGTTCAATTTGCTATGACCCCCACAAAAATACTGCTCCAAAATAGTCAAGAACCCACCCTAACAAGCAGCTTACTCATCTGACAAGATCTGGCCCAATACCCAACCAACAATAAATACACGCATACAGGGTGGCACAAAGGTAGGTTTACAGTTGTTTGTATGGAAAATAATACAATAATTAATGAATAACAATATAAGAATAAAGTCTGTATTTCACATCCTCACAACTATAAACCTACTTCTGTGCCACTCTGTACACACACACACACACACACACACGCGTGCAAGAAAAAGACTAGCAGGAAAAGGGAACTGATCTCAAGGGGTTTAAATGTTTGAAGAAATACTTGGCAATATACAGAAACAGGATGTATTTCTTAAAGCTCATGGCATGGCATGTCTTGGCCAGCTCATGCTCGAGTCCCTTTGTTTTCTGTGCTTTGTCTTCCTGTGGAGCCCTGGCCACCCAGACATCCACGGCTGTCACCCAGGGAGAAGCACTAAGATCCTGTCCACTATGCTGTCTATGATTTGAAAAGCAGAATCTGAGTTCAGACAGCAAAGACAAGGTCCCACTTTTCACAACGGCACTCAGGCCCCCTGCCCACAATTGGTGTATCTGTAAAAGAGAAGTTTAAAAAAAAGACTCTGCCTTCCCTCTAACGTACCCTCTGTGGGTACCCTAAAACAGCCAGAGGCGTTCTTCCCAGCTATTTTTCCACCCTAACAAACATATTTCGAGTTCAGAACATTCGCGCACAATGTTTAAATGAAGTCAAGGCTACTTGATACCAAACGACTTGAAAAACGAGGAGGAAGAGCTTTCCTGTGTGTCCCTTTGAACATCTGTCTCCTCCCATTCACCACAGAGCACGCAGCTGCTTCCGACAAGGCAGGGGCTCTCTCCAAACCCACGCTGGCAACAGTTCCTTTTCCAGGTCAAACTTTTAACTTCTGCACAAAAAAGACTCACAACTTTCTCAACTTTGAGACTTCAAATAGCTGTTTAAAATGATAAATAAATCCAGGACAAATGTAAAATGTGTTTTTCAACTACAGGAAACCTTACTTTTGTTTTAATTCTTTGGAGTTTCAGGGTTAATATTTTTCTTGGTTTCCAAGGAGAGAGACATAATTGAAGGAATTTGATCAACTCAATTATAGCTTTAGAGGATTCTAAAGAGGGCAGTGGGAGAGTAAATAAGGAAAAACACCTTCCACTGGGGAGCCTCCACATGTTGTAGTTTGTACCTGTCCTTGCACAGTGACACTATTCACAGTGTCTGATCCACTTGAAACTCCAAATAACACTAACATAAGGAGAAGGTTTTTCAATGGAGTAGGGAGAGAAATGCTGGAGCATGGCATCAGGGCACTGTCACATCCAACCTCAACTCAGAAAGCATTTACATTCAATTTATAAGCATTTTAGTACTTACTATGTGCCAGAAGCTGGACACATGGAAATAACAGTTCTGTCTCCAAGATGCTCAGGTAAGTCGTAAACAACGAGTAAGATGTAAATGAAAAGATTACAATGTAATGTGGTGAGTGCAGTAATGTAAGTAAGCGCCAAATACACTGCTGAGGAGATGCTGAGGATCTGTGCATTAACCTCGTGCAGAAAGCAAGGGGAGATGCTGAGGATCCCTGCACAGCATCACTGTGTGGACAGCAGGGATAAGCAGAGAAGACTTCGTGGAGATGGGTGGTAGCACCTAAGCTGGACTTTAAAGGATGAATAAATGTTTTCCGGGTTCAAGGAAGAGAACCCACAGCAAGAAAAAGCATGAAGTATGAAACAACAAAATATGGTAAGGAAACTAGAGGCAGTTCAGCTTTATGGTACTATAAAATGTGAGCAGGATAAGTAGTAAGTAATGGGCATAAAGTGTTTTATGCTATGATCTTAAAGTAAATTTGTTCCTTTCAAAAAAATCACTTTGGGACTTTGCACAAGATATATTATCAAGATCAAATTAAGAAACTACTTCTAAAAATATTATTTGTAGTAGTGCACATCATTCATTTATGCATGCATCATTACAGCCAATATATATTTACTAAGAGCCACTAATTAGGCTACAATACTGTTGCAGACATGTCTCCTATCTGAAGAAACTCCCATAATGAGAGCTACTTACTTACTATTTAATATTTGCCCTACACTGAACTAGCACTTTATGTGTTTGCAATAAACCAGCAAGGTAGGTCTTTCTTGTTCATGTCACAGAAGATGAAGCACGGAAGAGAAGAGGAGTGAGTGAGCCAGGACACAGAGAAAGGTGATGTCGACAAGATTCCAACTGAGGGCTGGTTTCAAAGTTACATTCTTTGCATTGCATTATACAACCTCAAAACATTCCTACCAGAAGCCCAGTAGAAGAAAGAAGACTGAAACATGAACATTTAAATTATAAGGTGGTACAAGATCAATGCCATAGTGCTATGGGAGTGAACTAGAGAGAAGGGTCATTTCTGGTCAGAGTGACCAAGGAAGGAATCCAAAAAAAGCTGGTTTTACCGGAATGGTGGGATTTCAGCAGGTAGTACAAGTTGTGGGGCTGGGTAGGGAGGGGGGGGTATTCCACGAACAGCACTTAGAAGGCAGACTCTGATGACAGTCGTTCTAATTCTTGTACCATTACTCACCAGCTGCAGCCCTGGGGCAAGTCGCTGACTCTCCTCTACCTCACTTTCTTCATCAGCAAAAGGGGATAAGAGCAATTAATACCTCCTGGCGTTGGTATAGGGATTAGGAATTAATCTACAGTGTGTAGTATTCAGTATAATGCCTAGTATACAGGAAGCCCCAAACAGCAAAATGTTAGCTAATATAGTACAATAAATGCATTGAAAGAATGGCAAATAGTTCTAGTTCAGATAGGCCTCCAATCCCCTTAAAGTAAGATGAGAAATATGGTTAAAATGATAAAATTTGAAGCCAAGATTGAGAACCAAGTGAATGTCCACCTGGGAAGTTGGTCTCTGTTCAGCAGGTAATATGGAATCAATCATTAGAGGAAAGAAGCTATATTCGTAACATTCTGAGATGTCCCATGGGAGCCCCCAGCCCCTCCCCTGGCATCTGGCTCACTTACGACCCCTTCAGAAGAGTCATGAGACCCTAGGGACTGGTCCAAGCCAGGTCCATGGGAAAACAGATACTGTCAACTCCTAGCACGTACAAGACTTTTCTTCTTTCTCCTCTTATATTATGCCCTCCATCCTAAGCACAGTAATGACGTCAACATAATTATGAACCCAGCTTCCCTGGGAGACTATCTTTATTCACAAAGATTAAATAAATTTTCCAGGAACCAACATGGGTAGCTTGAGTCACTATTTATCACTTTTTTAATTTTGATAATATCTGGCTTTTACTTATTTTTAAGCTAAAGTCACTTCTATAATATGGTTATTATGTTATAATTAACACATCACAATGAAGAAAATTTTGATTGTGATGGTTTCATGAGTGTTTAACATGTCAAAATTGATCAAATGTATTCCTTAAACATGAGCTGTTTATTATGTCAGTTAAACATCAAGGCTTTTAAAAATACAGTAAAATGCTAGTAATTCATGAAATTATTAAAAAGTATGAAATTGTTATTAACATATAATACTCACATCATGAATACATATTCATAAAATAAAATATGAATGCATATATTAAATCCGAGCTCTAAAAATTTATGACAAGTGATTAAAGATGCATATACAGTCTAGTAAAACTTTCATGTAAAGGACATTTTTTAAAAACCGGGATACACCCATGTTCATAGCAGCATTATTTGCAACTGCCAAAAGGTGGAAGCAACCCAGGTGTCCACAGACAAATGAATGGATAAACAAAATGTAGCCTATACATACAATGGTCTCAAAAAAGGAAGGAAATTCTGACAAATGCTACATGGATAAACCTTGAAGATGTTATAGTAAGTGAAATTAGCCCATACAAACAGACAAATACTTTATAGCTCCACTTATATGAGGTACCTAATGTAGTCAAATATAGCCTGGGGAGCTGGGAGTGGCGGTGGGAGGGATTCTGTTCCCTGGGTACGGAGCTTCAGCTTTGCAAGATGAAAACAGTTCTCTGGATAGATGGTAGTGATGGTTGGAAAACAGTGTGAATGTACCAAATGCCACTGAATGTAAGGACGATTTAGATGCTAAATTTTAGGTGGTATACTTTATAAATACAATTATAGAGAGAGACATGAGAGCCCCTACACATTATTGTAAAAATCATTAAAGGTGTTATTTTTGTCATTTAGAAAAAATCTTTTTAAGTGCTCTCATTATTTATACTTGAAACAAACAACTTCTGAAGTAACTTTCCCAGATTCCCCAAAAGGCCAATTCAATAGCTGACACCAGATTAAAACTGTTCACTTGAATTTTATTAGGAGTAGAAGTCTACATACTGACTTTTTTCTTGCAACATGACATTATATTTTCCTAACGAAGCCCTCAGAGGTCTAGAGTATAAGGTAAGCAATTCCCCATGAAGAAAACCTGTCTTCTGAACAGGTGCCTTATAGGTGCCACTGACAGCCCACATGTATCTGGGGCGAACAGTGGGAGTTTATGAGTCAGGGGCTGGACACCTGCTGATTTTAAAGGGTGTGGACTCTACGTCTATCAGGGCCAGGTCAGATTCTGCAATCTTCAAACTTCAGAGCAGAGAAATGATCATGGCTTGTCCAGGCTTTCCCTCTGTGTGGTGTTTGTCAATGTGGCTGTCCATAGCTAACAACCTGATGGGCTTCTCCAAAGGAAATTTCAGTTCCCATTTTCCAAGAGAATACCTAAAATTGGAAAAGCTGAGGACTCCTCACAACACCATTTCTAATCACTGCTGCTTTGTACAGCACACAGCATCCCCAGCTCCTTGCCTGTCTCCTTCCTCCAGGGCCCTTCAACTCTGAGATACAAAATGCTTGACTTTTTCCAAGAGCTTCATTTTCTTCCCGGAGTTCACCTGACTACAGAGTCCTATCTTCCCTGAGCAAGGGAAGAGGAGCCTTCAATCATCTCACAGGAAAATGATAGCATCTGCTTGGGGATTCCAACGAGATATTTTACTGCAACGTTTCACAAACTGATTATATTTAAAGCTCCCTTGGGGAGTGGGGGCTGGGAGGAAAAAAGCTTCGGAGAAGACCTTTGCTGGCATGAGTGAAAAATTGCTCAGACCTCCCAAGGGAACAAGTTGTTTAAATACCAGCAATCCACATTCCCAAATGCATGTGCACACACAATATGTCTGGAGTTTTAAATTTCACACCCCCCCCACCCCCGCTCTGAACAGATCCTGAAAGGGTTAAATTGTTCCAGGCAAAGGCCTGAGGCTTTTCTATCAAAATACTCCAGATAGAAATTACAAAATTTCACTTCTCAGCTCTGGTGCACACCCACTATTCTTCTAAGACATTAAAAAAAAAAAAAAAGACAAGACCCCTAATGTTCTGCAAAAAGAGAATTTGCTCAGCACACAGGGCCATTCTGCTTCAGATGATTCCTCCTGGAATACTTGCATAAACTGTCAATCTCAAGCTTTCTTGGGGACTGTAAAAACTCAAGGTATGGAAAGGGTAAAGGAAAAGGGGCCTTGAATAAAGACAGGACAATAGCTGGGACGGTATGCAGTGATATGAACCCACCTAAATACCACCCAGATTATCACCTCTGGTAACCACACACCTTACCATCTTCCACTGCTTAAATCCCAGAAGTAAACAGGGTAGAGAGAGGCCAAAAGGCCTTGGGTTATGACCATGAATCTGACCAGGGTTGTCAGGAATTCCCAGAGATTAATGTATATGAAAGAGTTTTGTAAATGGAAAAGAGCCATGTATAAGCACTAAGAAAATTATTGCTGTCAAGTCAGACATTGAGAAGCATGAACTTTCAAAGGAATCCGAACACCCACAAACCAGAAACAATGGTGGTTTTTAAGAAGGCAGCTACAAAGCAGGCAAAGCCCCTCATAAAACCACATGGGGTAGGGTTGGGTCTGCAGCCTCGAAAGTCCTCCAGGGCACATGCAAACAGGTGGTTTAAAGGGAGGCAAAAAGCATTGGACAGACAGGAACCCACAAAGTCCATTTAGAGTCCAGCTGATTCAAACCACCTGACTGAAAAGCAGGACCCAGGACTCTGGTCAGATACATAGAGAACAACAGCAGCCAATGATTAGACAGTTTACCTGTTCATTTTATGGGTCTACAGCAGCAATTTTCAACCACTGTGCCGCAAGAATTTTTAAAACCTATAATCAATACCTATTTAGTCAGCGTCACTGACCTCTTTTCCCTTAGACAGTCAAATAAAAAAATGACAGCAGCCAACACAACAGTATCTGTCCAATGTGAATGAATCAAAATTATACCTATTCTTTTTGTCAGATCAGCATAAAAATGTATTTTTTGGTGTGCCACAAAATTTTAGTAATTAGTTTATGTGGGCCATGGGATGAAAAAGGTTGAAAATCTATGGCCTAGAGGATTTAAGTGACTGGCCCAAGATATATTCACTGCTACTGGAGAAATTTACTAGAACTCAAGTTTCAGTCCTAGATTTGTTTCTTATCATTTAACAGCTGGCATTTTGGGAATGAATAGGCAACACAACCTTACAGGTCAGCAACAGGGAAGGTTAACTAACAGAGAAGCAGACTGTGTTATTATTGGGCACTTACAAATGCCAGATACCGTGCTAAGTGATTTTTACGTATTACCTCATTGAATCCTAACAACGACCTCAGCAAAAGCACACTATTTTTCAGGTTAGGAAACTGAGACTCAAACAAGTCATGTAACTGGCCCAAGGTGAAAGGCAAGCAAGTGGCAGAACTGAGATTTAAACCTGGATCCTTTAGACTCAAAAAACTTGTGCTCTTAACCGCCAGATCAAAATAGCAATTTTCTTTGTCATCTTGGCACCTGTAAGAGAAGTAAGACTGGCAGCACTATGAGTCCCACGTAACACATTAAAAGGTGAAAGTCATAATTCTGACAAGGGCTTCCACCTAACGGGGGAGCAAGCCAACCCAACCCAAGCCCTTTGTCTCCTAGGTCTATGCTCTTCTGCGGAGACCACGGGCTCTAAAATGTAAGCTCCAAGTGGGAGGGGACTTTGTCTTTTTGACTGCTACATCACTGCTCCCAGAACACACAGAAGACACTCTACAGTTGATGAATAAAGCAATGAAGTCAATCTGCTGTGTGACCTTGGGGGGGAGGGGAGGCTTTTTACCCTCCCTAAGCCTGTTTCTGCAAATACCAAATGAGAATTATGTTGATATGAGAATTAAATGAGACAATTCTTATAAAGCACTTGGGGCAGGCTGGAACGTAATGAGCACCCAAAATGTAATCTATTATTATATTACTACTGTTATTCATTGACAAATTTTAGCTTTCTAAGGATTTTTTCCCTCTACTGTGGTCAGATGATGTTTCATGACAAACATGAACAGAATAGAATAGAATAAAGAATTGGGAGTTGGTAACCTGCTTCTAGTTTCAGATCTACCACCGCCTAGCTGCATGACCTTGAACAAGGCTCTTAATTTTTCTGTACTCTCCTCAGCTATAAAATGAGGGTCTAAATCATTCCGTTTCATAAGCATTTATTGGGCACCTTCTCTGAGTAAGATACCATGCTCAACCACCTACACAATCTCTGAACAGTGTCAATGGGAAAATACCAGAGCAAAGCCAAACAGCCCCGTGCTGTGGCAAGGTGAAAGAGAAATCCCAGGTAGCCAACTACCTCAATGAGCAGTGTTTGTAAATACACAAAGAGTTTAATTCTGAGACACTCGTGAAAAATCTTTCACCATGAAGGAATCAGCAGATATGGTTCTATTAACACCTATAAGCCCCTGAACCTCCCCAAAATTGAACATGTAAAATCATTTTGCACTTCGTCAAATGGCGTGCTACTGGAGAGAAATCTGGGAAAGTCAAAGTTATTCACACTCCCTATGGCAACAATTAAGAATAGGATGTGTTAAAAAAGAAAAAAGAAGAAGAAGAATGCCATATCTGGTTAAACCTGTGGCAGGGGGTGGGGGTGCTTCCAGGAGCAGAATGCAGTATATCTGGACAGGACACGGAGGTAGTGGCCTATTGTTTACAAAAACAGGCCTGGATTATGAACAGTGACAAGAGGCCAAGACCTCAATTATAACTCACAACCACACCTCTCCCAACCCCAGTTCAAATGAAGGTATCAATCAGTCAACTTCCCCATCTTCTGTAAGAAACCCACCAGTATTTGCAGCCAAGTGGATCAAAGGTCCTCCGGCATCTCCAGCACCGACCAAGCTGGTGACATTAAAAAGATCCCACAGGCACAGTGGGTACTTCAAACTACCTTCCAACCTTCTAGGAGATAAGACAGCTACCCATTTCAAATTCTAACTCTGCCCCTACCCCAGACAATCATTAGAGGGAGGACATGGCCCTTCCCAAGTCTTCTATGGTAGGAAAAGGTCTCCTAGCATTGGTGCAGGGAAAGAAGGAGGGGCCCCTCCCTCTGTACTCTGAAACAAAGGAAAACCCAGAGCTCCAACCATGTGGTGTAACAGTCAAGGCCACCCACCTCTCCCACTCCCCAGCTGAGGAGGTCTCAATGGGCTCGAGCCACATGGCTCTTCCCAGTCATTGGCTTTGCACAAACACATGCTGGGGCTCTTAAACAGGCAGGAACCCCTTCTATCAGAACTGCTGGTTTTAAAAAAGGCTATCTGGAAAGGGGTTTTGATTCACATGCCAAGTCAGGCAGTCCAGTGGATGTGAAGACAGGTCCTTTAGTTTCTCCGTCTCCACATTATGCTTTACCCTTCACATTTTTACAAAGGTAAGTGGGTCGTTAAAAGCATGTATTCTGGATCAGAGGATGACCATGCAAAAGGGTTAAACAATAATGTCTTCCCATCCAGGATCAGCACCAACCAGCAACCCGAACATCCCAACTCCATTCAGGTTTAGGTGAGGGCGGAGACCGGGTGTGAGAGACCTTATCCTTCCCTTCCCCGATCTCTGGTTGAATGCAGGGCAACCAGCCACGCTGGCACAAGGTGCACCCAAAGTGGCTACAGAGTTTCTGTGTTGAATGCCATTAACAAATGTCATGTCTGGATATAGTGCATCAGAAAAAAACCATCTCTCCCAGGGCTCTCCAAAAGGTACACATTCTCAAGGTTACCTTTCTCTGTGTGGACTACTCTTGAACCTCTGGAATAAATTCCCTAACACCTGTCAGACTTCAGTAGTCCTTCAAGGAACCTGACCCAGACAACCAGAGGCAAATTGCCGCCTTTCTCTCACCAAGAACCTCCAGCCCCTCCCCCCACCCTATCCAGCTTGAGGGAAAGGGCTGACAAAATAATGGCCAGCCCTACAGGAACAAACCCTAAAGCTGACTCAGAAAATCCCTTTCCTGAGCCTGTAGCCCCTGGCATTGCCCATGCCTCAGAAGCTCAGACCCACCTATGAAACCACCTCTGAGGTCAGCCTGCCCCCACCTGCTCCACCCAAAGAAATGGATCTCCTGAAAATCAGGGTGGAAATACATGCCTTAATGGTCCACAGAGCCTATGCATTACGCTATTTTTCCAAGCCCTTACCTTTGACCTGAGTATCGTACTCTGCTATGATCTCCTTATCCTTTTTGAATTTGGCCGGAGACGTCATGTTTTCCTTCTTTCTTCCAAATTCGAATTGTTAATTGATAGATCCACGGGAAAAATCCAACCACCGAAATCAATGCCTCCAAGACGGCTTCTCCCCAGGACAGAGGGGCCCCCCGCGGTGGTCTCCAGCGCTCCAGGGAGCGCGGGCTGCGGGCTGGGCAGGCGGCTACGGCGGGCACATGCAGACGGTGGGCGCCGGGGCCGGGCGCGGCAGCTGGTTCCTGTGCTAGAGCCGGAGGAGCAGGCTCAGCATTAGCCGGGAGAACTGCAGGGCCCGGAGACTGGCCTGGGGTCTGACATCAACGACACAAGCTGGGAGTGCAAGTCCTTCCGCACAACATGGTGTGGAGGGTGCGGGGGTGTGGACGCGCCCAGCTGTGTCCTCGGGAGGGTGTGGGTGCCTATCGGGGTGCCGGGGGAGGGTTGGGCGTGCTTCGCGGTTTTTTGTTGCACAGGCTCGAAGATGCCGCAAATCAAATCCCAAACGGGAGACGCAGCAGCACGGACTGGATCGGAAGTCGTTTGCTCCGGTTCACTTGCCTGTAAATGCAGGGAAAAGGGGAGGGGGTGATCAGCCGCGGCCCAGATCCTAATCGCTGCAGGGGTGGGGTAGAGGACGACGTTCCCACCCCGGCCACGACCCATTCATCTCCGAGAAACGCCACCCAGCCAGGAGAGCTCGGCACTGCGCTGTGGGGAAGCTCCCTCTGGATTTTGTTTTAAGGCTGAAAGACAACACTTTGGAGCAGCCGCCCGCGCTGGCTTCGGGTGGGGACTGCGGCGGGAACGCGGGGCTCCGGGCGGGGACTGCGGCACCTTGGCGGGCCTCTCGAGCCCCGTCAGCGCTGGGCAGTGGCCAGCCGTAGGGTGCCCTCACTCGCCAGGCTCCGACTCGGCCCCTGACCTCCCGGCGGGGCAACTCCCTGGACATCAAAGGGGATCAAAGCCGGGGAGGGACAAGCCACCCGGGCACAACTTTTCTTCTCCTCCTGCCCCTCCTCCCAGTTGTTTTGTTTTTGGTTACTAGCTTCTCTTGGCAGCAAAATGTTGGGGCGGGGGTAGGGGCGAGATCTGCAGGAAAAAGCCTGCTCGGCACGGGACACAACCAGGAAAACAATGTGGTCGGCAGAAGCAGGAAACGGGTTAGAGGCGAGGGTCGGAGTCGGGAAAACCGGGAGGCGGAAGGAAGAAGGCAACGGCCGCCTGCCCCAACCCAGGAATGAGAATGACTCTAAATGTTCTCCCCCAAATTTTTTGTCACCCAATCCCGGGTGTGGGGGCGGGGGGAGGGTGGTCGTTGAGAGTCGCAGTCCCGACTTCTCGCACCAGGAGGTGCCCGAGGAGATCCCGCCCCTGCTCTGGCCCAGGAGGCGAGAGGAAAGCCAGCGGGACCGCAGAGCCCGGTGCCTCGCTCCCCGGCGTGCCGCAGCTGCCACATTCACTACTTGACCGCCCCTTTCTTTCTCTGTGCCCGGAGGAAGAGGCTCCCGTCGGTGTCTCCCACTGTCTGCTCCCGGAAAAAGGGCCGCATGGAGACAGGAAAAAGGAGCAGAGACGGCGAGGTGGTTCGGGCGGGCAGGAAGCGGGAACGGGAGGAGAGGTGGGGTCCTGAGGCTGCACGGGAACCGGGGGTACCTAGAGCTGCCGCACACGCTTGTAAGACGGGGAAAGGGCAAAAGGAGGATTACCTTAAAGGTGGAGGAAGAGTTAAGAAACTATCGAGGACCGCGATGTTACATGGAGCACAGGGATGTGAGCAACTTTGGGTACCCATATTATGGGTCTGGGAACCGGAGTGCGAAGAGGAGTCATTCCGGGCGGGCCGGGGGCTGGGACCCGGGACGAGCCCCGGAAGCAATGCGGAACACCCATCCCGGGTCCAGGGCTGTGACCCAGCTGCCTGCCAGGGCTTGGAGACTGGGTTAAAGGGCAGCCCGTGGCTTCGGGTGATGCCAACGACGGATGCCCCAAGTTGGACCAAGGCTGCCCGAGTGCAGAGGACTTGGGGAGGGGGCTGGGTGCGGGCTGCGCGGCGGAGTGTTACAAGGCAGAGCCCCAAGCTGTGCGGTGAAGGGCGGAGAGAGACGCAGTCCTGACAACTATTACGGGCTGTACCCGGAGTTTTGCAGAGGGTCTCAAGGGAGGCGGTCTGAAGGATTGCGAGGGAGGGGATCTGAGGGATTCCAGGCGTCACCGCTAAAGCGATGCGGCAAGCAGCATCCGCGCCCTCTCCTTTCCGCCCCAGCCCAGGTTTGTTCGGTCAGGGCTGCAGCCCCGCGGCCGGGAAGAAAAAAGGGGAGAGGGAAGGAGCCTTTACCTGGCTCTGATGCGACGGGTCCCAGGCCCCCCGGCTCCGCTTTCCACTTAGAGTTCTCCTCCCCTCTTTTCCCTACCACCCGCTCCTACGCAGATTGGTCCCCTAGTCCCCTCCGGAGCCTCCGCCAACTCCGCAGGACCCCGCCGGGAAGCAGAGCCCACCCCTTTGCCAATCACCGCCCTCATGCTATCGACCGATGGGGCCTATAGCCAATAGGAATAGCGGATCCCGAGAGTCCAGGAACGAGGAGGAGGGACTGGCTAAACTTCGAGGCGTGACTAGCACTACAGAGGCGCAGTCTCGGACTAAGCTCCTCCCCCGGTGGCCAAACCCTAAAGTAGAATGAATAGGCGGGATTAAGTTGGAACCAACAACCAAACACAAATTCTTGAGAAAAGGTACGACCAATTGGACAGGGTGAGAGGAGGGGTGTTGCGGGGAATTTTGGCCAATAGAGAGTAGAGACCAGTGTAGACTGTAGAATGTCTTCCAATAAGAAGCGCGAAGGGCGTCTTGGCTCTCTCACTGGGAAGGCCCGCCCAAACCTCACGGAATCTGCCAATGAGATTGGCGGCAGAGCCACGCTAGGCCAACGAGAAAGTCGAACTGATCTCGGCACCGTTACTGGGGCGGGGCGTACGGTCTCCTCACCACTAAGATCTCATCAGGGACTCCCGAGCCTTCCAATGTGGGACGTGGGCGAATTCTAGCTCTCCCAATCGGTGCGCGGCGCTGGAAATTCAAACTGACGGTTGGAAAAGCAGAGAGCGGAAGAAGGGGCAAAAAACGACGTGTTCGGTGACAGAGACACCAACGCCGACTGAACCCCCCAAAAGCGACCTCCGCCCCGCCCCACCACCTCCACCGCACTTTCTGGAGCGGCCGCTCCGGGAGAGACCTGTGGGGAAGGCTGGGGGCTCGAGGGAGAACTGAGGGGAGGGGGACGCGAGAGCCCGCACGCTGAGCGCTGCCGGGAGATAAGCGGAGCCGGGGTCGGACGAAGGAGCGGAGCGGAGGAGGGTCGCGGGAGGACTGCAGAGAAGCAGGGATCGTCCCGGTGGGAAGAGCTCGGGATTTCCGAATCCTGGGAAGAGGAGAAAGATTTCCAAAGAGGAGGCGTGGGTAGGGAGACTTAGTCCGCGATCCGACTGCAAAGAATTCGAGTTCTCCGAGGGAGGGGCTTAAAAAGGAGAAGCTTTAAAAGAGATTGTACTGGATACGCTTAGGGAATTGCCAAAGGGGGGGGAGCTGGAGTAGATGGGAGGCCGGGAGAGCGGCGGAGAAGTTCCCGAGGCTAGTTGTGGCTTGGCCCTCCCCATTTCAAACTCCACTCCCTTCCCGGAGAGTTAAAAGGAAAGCCAAAATTGCTGCTGCTCTCCGGCTCCTGCTCAATTAGTATTACTATTCCCTTCCCAGGGGAAAACCGAAAAGAACTCGTTTCCTTCCCAATTTCAAGGCTTAGAAAAGCCTAGGGCCTCGCAAGTGTATTTTTAGCCTGGGGAATCAAATTAGGAGGGATCTTGCCCTCGTTTCCACTGTCAATACCCCGCCCCTCATCCTTCCCGGGGCGCCATGTCTACCAGCAGTTGTAGTTTCAAGGACCGGTACGTGTCCATCCTGTATTGCAAGTTCTGTAAACAAGCGCTCAGCTCTAGGGGAATGAAGGCTGTTTTGCTGGCTGATACTGAAATAGACCTTTTCTCTACAGACATCCCTCCTACCAAGTAAGTCATGCTAGTGGCGGGCAACGGTAGCCTTTAACTAAATGGGAAAATTTGATGGCTTGGACCTCTGGGAGTCAACAAAGAGATTATTATTTTGGTGTTCCAGCCACTCCCACCAGTCTGATGAACCCCTTGGAGTAGAACTAAGTGGGCAGACTGTCTGGACAAAGTCTGTGGTTTAGCCAGAGTGGTCAGTCCTGATGCAATGCCCCTGGTCACGTGACCACATCCCTTAAATTGGATCCCTGGCGCTAAGCCCTGCCCAACTGTCCTATCTCCCTTGGATCCAGGCCACGACCTAGACTCTAGGGAAATTCAGGGAAGCTTTCCTGTACTGTTAGGTCAGGCTTTCCGTTTTCATCTGTAGTTTTACACCAAAAAACTCATAGTTTTCTACCATTATTTGCAATTGGCATGCTGAATCAGATTGTTCATGTAATTCAGTATTCTTTTCTCAAAAATCTCTTTCTGAATAAGAGATTATATTTGTATGGGATGAAATAGAGACAGCCCTAAAATATTCCTTGTCTCCCGGAAAGCCTATTTTGAATATCACGCAGTCACTTCTGCAATTCAGTCTTTTTAAATTCTGTTTTCAGTCACTACATATTTTTGGGGGGTAGAGTTTTTAAGAATTTGCTTTCTACTTGGAAAAATAACAATTTTATTTGACTCAAATATACCTTTTTCTAGCTCTCAAAGGTAATTTCTCTTTCCATAGTCAACATAGCCCTTACATGATTTTCAAGATTTAGCTCTTTATTGAATCTTTATCAGTGAAAAGTAATTATCCAAAATATGAGTGAATAACATGAGTGAAGTGGACAGAAGCCAGAGGGGGCAGACTAATAGTCATAATACTTTTAAGTGAATTTCATTATAATGATAAAAACTTAAAAAAAATTTCAATGTAGTAAAAGCTAAGAACCCTTCCTCCTTTGAAATCTTTTCTGAATTGGTTCAAGTATAGTCATGACTACTGACAAAGCCACGTATTGCAGAGATAAATACATTAATATTAAGTGTGTGTGTGTGTGTGTGTGTGTGTGTGTGTGGTGTTGCAAAAAAATGCACTAGACAATAAATCTGGAAACAACTATTACAAAGATCCTATGATTAAAATATTAACCCATTCATCTTTACAATAGTTGTATAAGAAATAAGGCGGTCATAAGGAGGGCTCAGATATGTTCATTGTTAGAGGTTAGACCAGAGTTTAGAATGGAGTCGGGTCTTTCCTGTTGTCTTCACTTTGTTGCAGAGGTTATAATAGTGTGGATTAATGTGTGTGAATTGATGAACGCAAGAGGTTTGTCATATTATGGTGAGCTCACAAATATTAACTGACTCTTACAAAGTATACTATTGTTCTACTTCAGACTCTCTTTTAGCTCTTTGGGCCTACAAAATTCATACTAAGTCACAATCAAAAGAATATTTGCTAGCAAGGATATGGAAAAATTGGAGCCCATGTGTACTGTTGGTGGGAATGTAAAATGGGGCTGCTGCTATGGAAAAGCATGACAGTTCCTCAAAAAATTAGGAATAGAATTACCATATGACCTAGCAATCTCATTTGTGGGTATATATCCAAAAGAATTCAGTGCAGGACCTAGGAGAGATATTTGCACATCCGTGTCGTTAGCAGCATTAGTCACAGTAACCAAGCAGTGGAAGCAACCCCAATGTCCATCAATAGATGAATGAGTAAACAAAATGAGTTATGTGCATACAATGAAATATTGTTCAGGCTTAAAAAGGAAGGATATCTTGTCACATGCTATAATATGGTAGAACCTTGAGGACATTATGCTAAGTGAAAATAAGCCAGTCTCAAAGAGACAAATAGTGTATGATTCTACTTATATGTGGTATCTAAAGCGGTCAAGTTCCCAGAAACAGGAAGTAGAATGATGACTGTCAGGGCCTAGGGGAAGAAGGGATTGGGGAATTGTTGTTTAATGGGTATAGAGTCTTCATTTTACAAGTTGAAAAGGGTGAGGGGATTTGTTGTACAGCAGTGCGAATACATTTAACACTTCTGAATTATACATCTAAAGTGATTAAGTTAGTAAATCTTATGTGGTATGTGTTTTACAATTTTAAAAAAGTATACTTGACTAACTCTACACTTTCTCCTCTCCAGCACAGTGGACTTAATTGGAAGATGCTATTTCACTGAAATCTGCAAATGTAAACTGAAGGACATCGCATGTTTAAAATGGTACTTATGGCAATAATCTAGATAGCCCTAGGTTTGGAAGATGGATGTTGACACCAGAGCAGACACAAAAGTTCAGTGAGCTGCATCAAGCTCTGGTTATATATAACCTGTGCAAAGAGCCATTGAAAAACCATTTGTTACTCAGAGCTATTTTTTAAAGGGTCTTGTGACACTTTAAATTTGTAAATAAGTTTACAATTTTAAAAAATTCATTGACAAATATCTGCTTTAATTTTTAGAAAAAAGCAATGTACTTTAGAGGGAAAAGATACTTGGATTTACAGTTATAAAAATCAGGTTTGAGCCCTGGCCCTACCCTTACTCTCTATGTGATCTTGAATAAACTCCCTAAACCTTAAACCTCTGGAACTGTTTCCTTATTTAATTTATACCTTAAGAAGATAAACTTGAGAAGATAGGAACTATCTTCTTAAGCTAGAAATTAAAATATCTTTGGTGTTTGCCTTATAGAGTTGTGAAGATCAAATTAATTATGAATGTTACAAGGCTTCATAAACCATAAATTACAACATAGATCAAAGCTATTACTATTATCTTTTTTTTTTTAAGATTTTATTTATTTTTAGACAGAGGGGAAGGGAAGGAGAAAGAGAGGGAGAGAAATATCAATGTGTGGTTGCCTCTTGCTCGCCCTCAACTGGGGACCTGGCCCACAACCCGGGCATGTACCCTGGCTGGCAATCAAACCAGTGATCCCTTGGTTTACAGACCTGTGCTCAATCCACTGAGCTACAGGAGCCAGGGCTCTTTTGAGAGGTAAATGTGAGTGTTATGAGCCCCATTTTAGAGAGCAGTTGATATTTTCTCATTTAAATGGGGTTTGGATTATAAATTGTAATCCTAACAATTTAAGTTAGCAAACTCTTCTTTTGTGCTAATGACTATTTAATTTTATTCACTCATCCATTCAAATTGTATAATGAGGTCCTCCTACCAGGTGCTAATCATTGTTATAGGGGCTGGAAACATAACAGCAAACAAAACAAAGACACTGATCTTTGAACGTTATATTTTGATAGGAACACAATCAGTCAATAAGATATTTAAGTAAATGGGACATTGAATAGACTGAGAAGTGCTCCAAAGGAAATAATAGTAATGACAGAGAATCACAGAGGTTGGGAGACTGGGTGAGAGCTATTTTTGATAGCATGATCAGGGAAGACTTCTCAAGAGAAAGTAGCAAGAGTTGAGTCCTAAAGGATAAGAAGGAGACAGAGAAAGAATGTTCTAGGCAGGCAGAACCCAAGGCAAGAAGAAGCTTAAAATGTTCAAGGAACAGAAAGATGATGGCAGTGTGGTGTAGACATCATGAACATCTGGGGGAAGTAGAATGAGTAGATGAGAGATGTAGTCAAAACACAGATAATCGAGAGCAGCGCTGTCCAGTAGAAATGTGTAAGTTGCAGATGGAATTTAAAATTTTCCAGTAAACCATTTTTAAAAAGTAAAAAGAAACAGGTGAAATGAATTTTAATCATGTATTTAACTCAGTATACTGTCATTTACTGTCATTAACTCAAAATACTGTCATTTCAATGTGTAATTAATGAAATATTTTACATTATATTTTTTATTCTTTGTGTTACACCTAACAGCACATTTCATTTCAAGCTAGCCAGATTTCAAGGGCTCAGTAGCCACATTTGGGTAGTGCACATCTGGACCTTGGGATGAAGGAGTTTACTGTTTTCATTTTTGGCCAGTGAGGAACCACTGAAGGGGCTTTAAGAAGGGAGCAAAATGATCTGATGTGTCCCTACTAGAATGTTACCTCCATGAGAACAAAACCTTGTGTACCACCACATCCCTAGCACTTAGAATAAGCATCTAACACAGAATACAAGGTCAATAAACTTTAGCTGAATGAGTGAATAAGGGTAGCAATTAAAGCTGGAGAATTTACTCCTGCAATATAGTCTTACAAAGTGCAAGAACAACTTTTGCTTTCATTTGTTTGCCTTTCAATCAGATTAAGATTAGGAGACGTATTTTAGGTGGGCTGCTACCTTTTACATAGTATTTTTATAGAGCCTCACAAAAATGACTGACTCCCACATCTCACTGGGTAAAAAATAATATTTTTACAATTTAGGGTATAAGCAGGTCATGTTGTCATTTTTTTACAAAGTGCTAACTAAAACATTCCCTGTATATTCACTCTATTTAATAGTTAACCAAATAGGGGGGAAAAATCTGTGGAAGAGTAAGGTACTTGTAATCAGATGCATAATCCTGAAGACAGTAAACACTTGCAACTTCCTCTAGAGGCTGTACATTTGCTTTTTTCTAGATTCCCTCAAAAACACTGAAGATAAAATTAGAGCGACCAGCTTGTCTTTGGTTCACAGGGGCCTGTGCTGCCTTCCTATTCCTCCATCTGCTGAAACAGTTTGTAGGTGCTAGAGTGGAACTAGGTCATATAAGAACCCAACTTGCCACCGTCCTGGGGATAGCAAGAACATTTTACCCACAAATCTGAATTTATTTAATATATTTTGTATGAATAGCTCATCAGTGTGGGGTGCTTTACAGAACAAATTACAACCTTATGCCATCTAGAAGCTAGCTTCTGAAGGGAAAATGCATACAATAATACTAGCAAAGAAATAGAGGATGTGTTAGTATTAGCTCACTTAAAGACTATTTTCCCACTGGACAATAGAACAGTAATCACTATTAGAGTAACTTGCATCCCTAAGTAGGGTCTTTATATTATCTATTTACATTAACACATAAAAATGCTTACATGGCCAGGTATTACATGGCATCTAACAATATTTACTTTCTTTTTTAGTGGAAACATTGTAGGTTATCATGTGATTGTTCCGTGTTGTTCCTGCCTGCTTTCCTGTAACAACGGACACTTCTGGATGTTTCACAGCCAGGCAGTTTATAGTATTAACAGACTGGACTCCACCGGTAAGAAACAATTGACTCAGATATTCCTCTAGTATTTGTCTATCACTATCTGAGTGGAAATCCCAGTAGATCATTTTAGGGTTCCCTCTGCCATCTTCTTACCTTCCTTGGATCCACTAAAGTGAAACATCAATCCTACTATCCCAAACATTCACTTGTGGATACTACTAGCCAAAATTCATTGCCATTTCTATTTTGATCATCGTATTTAAGAACCTCAAACTTGCCTGGATTTCTTGGGCCTTTTAAAATTATTTTAATTGCTCTAAATTGCTGCCTTGATACATATTATGACCCCAGAGAACTTTGGAAAATTGTAGGTTTAATAGTAAAGTGTGTGTGTAAGAAAGGGAGCCTGGGGAGCCTGGGGCCGTGGGGGGCTGGGAGGAGAGACGACTAGGTGACTTCTGTATCTGGTGCATTGCTTTAGAGTGACAGTGGGCACTTTGACATCTATATTAATAAATTATGATGGAATGTTAGTCAAAGGAAATATTTAATGCCAATGTGTTATACTAATTATTTGGTAGGAAAATGTACAACCAATTCTTAAAAGATATTTAAATAATACGTTTTATATTGTCTAGAGTCATTCAGTTTTGTTACAGAACACATGTTCTCAATGTCTAATACTTATCTACGCAACAGATGAAGTTGGCATTTAGTGGGACTTTTTTAATGGGAATTAAAGTTTATAGAACTTTAATTTATAGAACAAGTTTAAAGAACTTTATGGACAGTCCAAGTTGGCACCAACACTCAGGTTTTTTAATACATGTTTTAGTCTTTTTCAGAACTTAAAACATATTCCTTTTTTAAAAGTATGATTTGCCTTTACAGACTAAAAAAAATATCACAAATTGTAAACTAGATTGTCAGGGTCTTTAAACCCTCCAATTATGCTTGGGTTTTTTAGAGACTGATTTTTTTTTATCACCTGGCATTTAATTGTGGCTCTCAACCATTGCGGGGGGTTCTTAACTTAAGACTCTGGTATGTTAAGAAGGACATTTTTTTTTGAGCAAGGACTTACCTGAACTTCCCTAGGTGAGATTCAGGCTTCTAATTTAGGTTTCTAGCTTTATATTTGTGTTGCTCATGGGACACATTAAAGGAAGTTTCTGCCTTGACATTTTTCCTGCTTCATGGAATTTAAAACACAAAGTGGATATATTTCAGTTTTGATTTACTTTCTAATATTGGTCAGTTTTTCAAAGATAAAAGCCTAACATTCTTCCATTTGCATTGAATCTAATCCATGAGAAACAGATGTATCACAGGATTTCCTTCCTCCCTTCTCAACAGAGAAAGGGAGGTGCTGCTTCTGCCAGATCCAATCTCTGAGTTTATTTTTTCTTCTTTGAACCAATTGTGCTGAGCTACTCGTGTCTCTGTGTATTGACTCCAAGAATATCAGACTTCTCCCTAATATTGTGATTTAAAGCAGGATTGGACATTTGGTATAAAACAGGGTTTCTCGTGGCTGTTGGAAGTATCCTTGACACACCTGAATCAGCATCATCAAAGGAATACAAACACAAGCTTTATAAAATTCTAGAGTGTTTAGACTGAAAGGGCTTAGACTGAAAGGGCCCCAAGAAGCCTGTGTTCTAGGCTAGCCTACAGCTGTAGACTGACTTCCTGAACCTTTCCTGAGGAAGCTTGGGAACCTCATTCAAAGTCACTGGGTTTGGCAAATGCCCTCAAAGGCACATTCATTTCAGCTCTCCATGGACCTTTATGGGCTCTGATTGTCCTTTATGTTCAGTGCATATTACCAGAAGCAAAACACCATTCATTCTTGGGGAAAAGGTGTTTTTTATTATAAACAATTCAAACACACACACGCACGAAATTACAGAAGATAACGTGATAGACTTCTGTATGCTAACTTCTTGCCTGATTAGACCCCAGTATCTCAGCCAAGAGAGACAGTTGACTGTTTCCACTGTTTCTCACAATGCAGCAGCGCTCATTCCAGCACTTGTCTCCCTGGGCACCTGTCCCAAATGAGGAAAGGATGAGTGACAGGTCACACTTGCAATGTATGTGGTTTTTTAAATTCGCACAGTGGAATACTCTACAGAAATTAAAGGAAGTGAGAATCTGCACGTATGTGCATAGGGAGATCTCAAAAATATCTTTAATGAAAAAGCAAATTAGAAAATATACATATAATAGCATATTGTAAAAATTTAAATACACAAAACAATAATATATATAGTCTGTGGTTGCATGCATTTGTAATAAAAGTAGTAAAAACACCCATGGTGTCCTGGTAAGTAAGAGGTGGGAACTGAATTCAGACCAAATACCCAGATCCTGGCTCACGCCATTCCACTGTGTGGCCACAGTCAGTATGTGTAGAGTGAGTGTCCAGACTTCTGAGTCCTCCTTGTGCCCACACTGCCAACTGGACAGCTTGAGATTCGCTTTCTTATTGGACTCCGCTGGCTCTTCTGAAGGTTAGCTTTTTCCAATTTAATGCTTTCACGTTATAATATGGTACATGCCCAGAATAAACCATCTCTTTATCCTTTACCATTTTGTGGTCTTATTCTATATATTAATACCAGTGCTAGATTCTTTAATAGGAAATCTGGCTGTCCTTTCACAATGAGGGTTTAGATTGTTGTTTTGTTTATTATATGGACTGCTACTCCTGGTCTAAAGTTTACAGTTCTATCTTCATAGCCTCTAGACTAAAATTCACGTAAGTCAAGGATTATTTATATTATAACTGGCCCCAGAACCTTGCTGGGTTTGTTTTTTTTTTTTTAATCAGAAAAAAAGGCACCAGCTATTTCCATGTTTGTTGAGGAGATGAGGAGATTTATTCAGGTCTTTTCCCTGAACCCTCCAAAGAAACAATCTAAAAGGATCTTGTGAGATCTCCATTCTCAAAAGTCATTAAAATAGATTTGAAAAAGTGTCGTCGTAAAGTTATCTTGGCATAATGTAGCAGGTGGCAGGGTTTGAGTAAATGGACTCCTAAGATCTTTTTGCAAGATTCTAGAATTCAAGTCCTTGCTTAAAAGGGTTTTAAGAATATTTATGTCCTACATAAATAATATTATATAATTTTATTTGTGGTACATTCTTCCATAGCTTTTCTCTTTACTGCTAACACTATGGTTTAATAGAAGAATGTTAACATAAAAGATTTCATCTAACTGTAGTGAGCACTAAATAATTTTATAAACTTTTATTTTCAGGTGTTAACTTCCTACTTTGGGGCAACTTGCCAGAGACAGAAGAAAGTACAGATGAAGATGTGTTAGATATCTCAGCGGAGGGGTGTATTAGATGAATAGAATTATGACAGATAAAATAGTCAACTGTTTTACTATTTAAAATGTATATTAATGGATCAACTTTAAAATTGTTAGTCAGGATTTTCCAGTGATTTCTTTTTTTGGAAAACAAAAATTGGTCATTTGTTGATTTATTTATTTGCTGTCTTAAATTAATTACCTGAGTTTAATCTGGACCAATGTAGTTCTTTACTTCTACTTCTACTTCTTTTTCTTCCTCTTTCTATTCCTCTACCCAATACAGGTGTGTTCTTGTGTTTAGATAGAACATTTTTTTCCGCACGTCACTCAGCTACCTCCCAGTGGGGGGGTTTTCTTACGACTAGATGCCAGGTACCATTATTTTACATTCCTGAATAAGGGGCATTAGTACGCACACATAAATTCATGCATATAACCATGCATATGTATATGATGCTCAACTTGGAATTAAAGCTTAACAGAGAATTTT
>VMDR010011879.1:0-27619 GCA_007922815.1 Macrotus californicus
GGCCTAAGTTCAACAGGAGAGGAAACGGATTAATTAGCTTCTAGAAGTCTTCTGCTTTTCAGATTTTGTCTCAAAACATATGTTTTTATGTGATGCTCATTATATATGATAATGTCCTATGGTCAATAGACTATGAAGTTTATTTTTTGAGTAGTAGACGCATTCATATTAATGAATCTTATCATATAGTTGGCAAAATGTTCCTGTCTGTCTATCTGACTGGCTGGCTGGCTAGGAGATGAGTAGAGTTGTTTGATCTTTATAAGATTAGCATTCTTGGACTTCTGGTCAATATGGCGACGTAGGCAGACATACGACCCCTTTTTGTACAATCACATCAAAATCACAACTAAAATATAGAACAACCATCACTCAGAACCATCAGAAATCGAGTTGAATGGAAATTTGGCAACTACAGAATTAAAGAAACCACATCCATCCAGACTGGTAGGAGGGATACAGACACAGAATGGGTTGGTCTCACATCCACATGTGGTACATAAAAATTTGAGAGGGACACCTCAGGAGTGATGAGTCCCAGCCCCACACTAGGCCCCTGAGCCCAGGGTTCTAGTGCCACGAAGATAAGTCCCCACAACTTCTGGTTGCAAAAACCAGGGGGCATTGAGTCAGTGGAAAAAAACTGCTGAAGCCCCAAGAAGTTCATCTTGAAGAACTCCCGCACAGACTCACCTACTCAGACTCACTCCCTCTGATCTTTAGCACAGAGGTAGCAGCTTAAAAGGCACAAGTGGCTATATAGGAAGAAACTGAAGTGTCTGGCATCAAGGCAAGCAGAGGCCATTGTTCCTTCTCTAAACATTTCCCCCACAGAGCTAGTAAGCTGGTACTAGCCATCAATCTGGTTCATACTATTCAGCCAGCTTTGGAGATCCCCAGAGACTCTTCTTTATCCAACTTACTGGCCCACCCCAGAAGCTTTTCCATATGAATGGTTGGTCTTGGCTGATGCTTCACAACTTTTTAAATCCTCTTAAACAAGCAACAGCTAGCTTCAGTGAGCCCCAGACCCAGCATTCTTCAGCCAGCCTAGATTCACAGCTTGGTTTTTCCTGGGAATCTCCAAGCCCAGCACCAGTAGCAACCATCTCAGATGTTTTACAGCTCAGGCAGGGTGGCCCTGGGAAAAACACAGGTGGGGGCTGACTTTGGCCTGCACCACCCAGAAACCCCTGGGCCAGGGCACCCACTGGACAGCTATAGACCACGTTGGAGCACCACCACCCTGCCCCTGCACAGCTGATCTTCCATGGAGGGCAGAGGTTGGCGGTCACTGGTCAGTGCCAATCCTTACAGTTGATTGGCCTGGCTCATCCCCTCCATTGATCTGCCAACAGCAACCAAGTCTCAACTACAAGAGGAGGGTGTATTCAACCCACACAGAAGGCACACCTTGAATACCCAGCTTGGGTGATAGGGGAGGCTGTGCCACTGGTTCCTACAGGATACCTACTACATTAGGCCACACTACTAAGGCACAGAGTCAAAGCAGCTTTACCTAATACATAGAAATAATCATAGGGAGGCTACCAAAACAAGGAGACAAAGAAACATGGCCCAAATGAAAGAATGGATCAAAACCCCAGAAAAGAGGTAAACAAAATGGAGATAAGCGATCTTTCAGATGCAGAGTTCAAACACTGGTTATAAGAATGCTCAAGAAACTTAGGGAGGACCTCAGCAGCATAAAAAAATTCGGTCAGAAATGAAGGATACATTAATTGAAATAAAGAATAATTTACAGGGAAACAACAGTAGAGTGGATGAAGCCAAGTATCAAATCAATGATTGGGTGCACAAGAAAGCCAAAAGTAATTACTTAGAACAAGAAGAAGAAAAAAGAATCCAAAAAAATGAGGATAGTATAAACAGCCTCTGGGACAACTTCAAGACATCCAACATTCACATCATATGAGTGCCAGAAGGAAAAGAGACAGAGCAAGAAATTGGAAATCTACTTGAAAAAATAGTGAAAGAAAACATCCCTGATTTAGTGAAGGAAATGGGCATGTAGGTCCAGGAAGCACAGAGAGTCCCAAACAAGATAGACACAGAGAAGACCACACCAAGATACGTAATAATTAAAATGCCAAAGGTTAAAGATAAAGAAAGACTCTTAAAAGCAAGAGCAAAGCAGTTCGTAACCTATAGGGAAGTTCCCATAAGACTATCAGCTGATTTCTCAAAAGAAACTTTGCAGGCTAGAGGGGATTGGCAAGAAATATTCAAAGTCATGAAAAGCAGGAACCTACAGCCAAGATTGCTGTACCCAACAGATCTTCATTTAAAATCAAAGAGCAGATATAGGGTTTCCCACACAAGAAAAAACTAAAGGAGTTCATCATCACCAAACCATTATTATATGAAATACTAAAGGGACTTATTTAAGAAAAAGAAGATCAAAATTATGAAAAATAAAGTGGCAAAAGATTACATATCTATCAACTGAACCTTAAAAACTAAGCAAACAAGAACAGAGACAGAATCATGGATACAGAGAGCGTTTTGGTGGTTGCCAGTGGGAAGGTGGTGGGAGAGAATGGGTGAAGAGGTGAGGGGATTAAGAAGTACAAATAGGTAGTTACAGAACAACCATGGGGATGGAAAGTACAGTGTAGGAAATGGAGTAACCAAAGAACTTATACATATGACCCATGGTCATGAACAACGGTCAGAGGGTGGGATTGCCTGAGGAAGTTGGGACTGTTGGGTGGAGGGAATGAAAGGGGGGAAAAATTGGGGAAACTGTAATAGTGTAATCAATAAAATGTAATTTAAAAAATGATTAGAATTTTTGATCTGGTACTCATTACAGAAATGCTTTGCTAAGCCAGTCTCTGTATTCTTTAGAACAGCACCAATTATTCTAGAAAGTCAATATTAACACTTGGTCATTTTGTGATTCAGGAAGCATTTATTTAACGCTTACTCTGTGCTAGGTGCATACTGTTCTGGGCACAGAGGGTACACAGATAAAACTATTCCTGTCATCAAGGAGCTTACAAACAAGACTGATAATACAATGAGAAGTTTCTGTTATGAAGACATGTGCAAAGTGTGGTCAGAATACAGGAGAAGCCCCTAGTTTCCTGAGTTATTCAGAGAAGACTTCACAGTGGCAAAGATATTTACTGAGAGTATTCTAGCCATATAAGTAAAGCAAGTGCATTTGAGAGAGAGAGAACAGCATATGGATAGGACAGAAAGCATGGGAGACCATGGTGTGTTCTGTACAAATAATTCAGTATGGTGAGAGAGTAAAATTAGCCAATGTGAGAGAGAAGGAAAGACAGAAGATGGAAATAGACAGGTTGTTAGAATGTAAATCATGAAGGCCCGTGCATAAATCAGAGGAAGTTCCATTGTCCTTTAGGCAACTGAGAATCACTAAAGAATTTGGAACCAACATATGTAACAGAAAGCCCTCTTCATGAAAGTTGATAAGATAGATTAAATGTGTGCAGGATGATCTTGAGACACAAAGAACATTCAGGGCTACTGCAGTGTCCAGAAAGGGGTGACAAGTTCCTGAATACGGACCCAGCAGCTGAGAAAGGATGTGGGAGGTATTTAGGAGGAAGACTCACACTGGGCTGTCACTGGAATGAGGGTAGAGGAAATGAAGACTGCAATGCGACTCCCAACAGTCTGGTCTGGAAACATGCTGTCAACATGGACATTAGCAATGCAGCAGCAGTAGCTTTGGAGGAAATATATAGAAAAACATAGTTTGGAGAGGCTTTGGGAATATTACTATGCACATGTATAGAAGACATAGATCTGGAACTAAAACAAAAAAAGGTCTTGACTGCAGAAAAATTATTGGGGGTTATTTGCATTTTCACGGGGAGTTGATGGTTAAACATTTCCCAGCACATAATACATGTGATTCAGTCCTGGTAATGGACCCTGGGTATAGTCTACATGCTTGCTCCTAGAGAAGATTTTCTGTCTGGTAAAAGAGATACATGAAAAGATATCACTACTAACCTTTCTGCCTTTGGGTTATGTTGAGTGAGGAAGTGATGGCTAACAGTGAAGTCCTGTGTGAAGACCACAGAGTGGAAAGGGGAAGGAGTTGGGTGCTGTTGACATTAGCTGCTGCACCAACCCCAAAACTTCAGATTTCTTGTTTTGTGAGGATTTTATGCCCCTGCTGTTTAAATCAGACTTATTTTTGTATTTTGGTACTTAGAGCAGAAATCATCCAAACAAAAAGGCCTCTTTCTGTGAGATAAGATAGAAACAATTAAAAATGGATAGAGAGGCATCTTATTTAGTGGATAAAAGGGCATCAGACTGAAGAAGTCTTTATTTTTTTTGTGGTTTAAGAAGCTAGCTGATGAGAGTGGAAATTGAATTGAGGATTGATGACAATTATAAAGGGAATGAGAGAGGATCTCTCTAGAGACATGTATGATTGTCAAACAGTATGCTGGACATAGTTAAGGCCAAAGATCATACCAGACAATGGCACTAGTAATTTGAATGGTTGTATAATTTTTTCTGTGTTGTGTTGGCTGAATAGGAAGGGACTTCAGGAGGGATAAGGAGTGACTAATATACTTGTGGATCAGGAAAGTCAGGGCCTGAAGAACATAATACAGAGTGATTGAAGTAATAGAGTGAGGGGACTCACAGGACAAGAAGTTACAGTAAAAAAATGGGCAATTGGGATCTAAGCGTTCAACAGTGAGAAGAGACCCCAGCTGACCATGTGTAGGATGTGAAGAAAGGCCTGTGTCTGGAATGTAGAGAATAAGGGGAAGTAGTAAGAGATGAAGATGAAGAGGAGGGCGCAAGCCAGGTGTAGTAGGGCCTCCCCATGAGGAGCTTAGGTTCTTCTCTAAATAGATTAAAAAGCCATTGAAGGGGTTTTTTAAAAAGCGTTGACATTAAGGAGACTTAAAAAGGCAATGATCTGATATTTGAAAAGACCACTCTGGAGGTAGCATAGGCTGGGTTATGGAATGGCAAGAAAGGAATCAGATCAATGGTTGGTGGTTGCGGTCCAGATGGTCCCTGACTTATCATGGTTCCACTTAAAATTTCTTGACTGTACTATGGTGCAAGAGAAATATGTGTTCGGTAGAAACCAGACTTTGAATTTTAAATTTTGAGCATTTCCCAGGCTAGTAATATGTGGTATGATACTGTCTCATGATGCTGGGCAGCATCAGCAAGATGATTTTGCCCAACTGTAGGCTAATGTAGGTGTTCCAATCACATTTCAGATGGGCTAGGGTAAACTATGATGTTTTGTAGGTTATATTAAATACATTCACAATGTTTTTGATTTATGATGGGTTTCTCATGAAATATCCCCATCATAAGTTGGGAGCATCTGTAGTTTAGGCAAGAGGTAATGATGGCTTGAATGTTAGAGGTGACAGTGGAGGGAAAGAGAGGGATGAATAACTCTAACATATAATGGTGGGGTAGAACCAGTAGGACTTGTTGGCAGATTAGATTGTAGGGTAAGGAAAAGTAAGAGGGCATAGGTAATATCTCAATTTTGGTCTTTAGCAAAGTGATAGATAGTGTTTTCATTTACCCTTAAGGGTATATTGGAGAAGAAACTGAATTTAGTGGTGGGTAGATGGGAACAAGGGAGAGTCAAGAATGCTAGTTTGGTCATGTCACGTAGGCAGCTGAATATTTAAGTCTGGGATTCAGAGATCAGAAATAAAGCATAATTTTGGAAATGATGTCTGGGTATTTCCCATCATTCTTTCTTTCCCACAACCACTGTGTGTCACCCACATTATTTGGAGGGAATTACCTCTTCATGGTAATCCTTCCTCTTCCACATCATTGTTATTCATTCAGGTAACTTGGGTTTAAGTCACCCTGTACATGGCATTACCCAATCCAAAGGAACTGAATCACAAGTAGTTCTGTGAAAAATTTGGACAAATGGGACATGTAGAGTCTCATTTTCTGGTTTTTTCTAAGAAAGAATGTTTTCTGAGAGCACTGAGAAAGCTACTGTAAATCAGTCTGTCTCATTTTGGACGTCATGATTTGTAGCTCTCAAGTCTGGGATGTGGCTGCCATTTTGTCAACATGAGGGACAATGGCTGGAGGAAGAAGCTGGTAATGTGCAAGGCAGGACAGAGACATGGAAATAAACCGGTCCCCTGATGACATCTTTGAGCCCTGAAGACTACCTAGCTTCTGGACTTGTCAGTTATGTAAGCCAGTGAACCCCCTTTATTACTTAAGACAGACAGAGTTTGAGTTTTGGTTATTTGCAGTGTGAATCCTAACTGATGACTCCTGAGTCATTAGAACATAGTTAGTATTTAATCCTGGGGGAAAATGAAGAGAAGAAAGATTGACTTCTGAGGCATCTAACATTAGAAACTGGACCAAGAAGAGTTGCATATGACAGAGTAAAAAAACTGGCAGTAACACCAAAGGAGAATGAGGAAAATGTGGAGTCATTGACTCCCAAAGAGAAAATGCTTGAAAGATGGGGGTGTGGTCACCTCTCTGAAAGTTCCTGGGAGTAGGGTAACATGAGGGCAGGTACATGACCTTTGTCAGTGACCCCAGCAACAGCAGTCAGGGGAAGGTAGGATGGAAGACTGATGAGAGTAGACTGAAGGAGAGAAGAAAGGGTTTAGGGAGTGGAGACAGTGAATGGAGACACACTTTAAGAAGTTTTGCTGTGAAGCAGAGAGCAGTGAGTCGGGAAGAGAGAGTTCTACGGGATTAGAAGAGTTTGTTTTATTTGCTATTGTCAGTCATTTTTTGAAAATAAAAACATGAGCATATCCATATGATGATGGAACCATCCAGGGAAAAAGAACAAATAGAGAATGCAGGGGAAAAGACTCAATGGCAGAAGTGATGTCCTTGTGAAGATTCAGAAGAATAAGAGGAGATACTCACAGGGGCAGGAACATTTCTTTCCTTATCAAAGGAGAGAATGAAGAAGATGAGCACAGATAAAAGTAGATTTGTGGATTTGTGATGAATGTTGGAGAAGCCCCTGTTCTGTTTTCTCAGTGGAGTATGAGTGAGCCTCATCTGCCGAGGTGTGAGGAAAGGGTGAGATAGATTTCGAGGTCATTATTTCCTTGCAGGACAGATGTTTTTTTTGTTAGTCTCTTAGAAAATGACCTTTACATTCCTGAAGCTGCAGAACTCTTAATCGTAAATTTTTGTCTATAAATTCTAAAAGGGACGCTTTATAAATTTTTCAAAGTTTTACTTTGTATAAATGGGTTTAAAGGGTGGTGGTAGAGGGTGGCATTTCCTTTACAATTAGTTTAAGATTTATGCAATTAGGCAACTAGATTCACATTCTCTGAAAGACCAGTTTTGTAAAAGGGAAATGTAAAACTTTCCATCTGAAATATTTATAAACCAATGACATTTAATAATTTTCTTTTCAGCGTGGAGTACCTGTTTGCCAGTCAAATTTGCTCACATCTGTGTTCTTTCTTAACACAGCCCAGCTTTTTGCTCCTTCTTTAAATTTCCCCCTGTTCTTTGGTATTATGAAAAGTTGGAAAAATAATTTATAACACTGAGTCAAAACTATAACTAAAATATATATATTCTTAATGGCCTAGATGAAGAATAAAACATCATATTCCATTTCTCTGAACAGTTTTATAATAAGTGACAAGTTGTTGAGAAAGGGCTGTGCCTTTAAGTTACAAGTTGTGGGAGGTTATTATTACATTTAATTATAGATTTAGCTAACAAAACCATTTAAGTTAATGAGACTATTATAAAGACCATGTGGAGGAGGAAGAGAGTGAGTTATTGTTTTGTGAACCCTCTGCTGGGTTTTAAGAAGTATAAAATAACTTATTTTGCATAAATCCCCTTTAGGGACTTGAAGCACAACTTCTCTTGTGTGCAGCCTGTCTAGCTGCACGTTTCTGAAGACCTAGCACATCCATCATATCCACCTGCTGTGTGGGCTACAAACCGTGGTGAGACGTGGCTGAGAACAAGGGCAGCTTCTTTCAGGCAAAGTCAAACCCAGGCGCATCCTGTTGTCCATGAACCAAAGAACTTGGGGCAAAGATGAAAATACAAGCGTTCCTAGTTACGTTGTTCAAAATACATGGCCCAGGAGAGAGTACACCACATGGTCATAAAACAGTCACTGGGCCAGTTACAGGCTCTTTGAAAGGGCATTAGTCAAAACCACCTTTAAATA
This sequence comes from Macrotus californicus, assembly GCA_007922815.1. Classification (NCBI taxonomy): domain Eukaryota; kingdom Metazoa; phylum Chordata; class Mammalia; order Chiroptera; family Phyllostomidae; genus Macrotus; species Macrotus californicus. The sequence goes on from VMDR010011879.1 coordinate 8,204, forward strand.
TTTTGTTACAATAGAGTATTTCAAACATGGTTTCTGTAGAAATCAGCATATAACTATTTGAATTTAAAACAATTGATATAGATACAGGTATATGTATGTGCTTTAACTTAGGTATATAAGTGCATATGTTGTGTGTGTGTATTAAAAAATTCCTTGAATGAAGGAACTTTAGTGATGGTAGAAAAAATGACAAGTGAGAATCCAATAGCTATGATCACGTTTTTAAAATTGCTTTCAAAAGTGGTTCTCTTATTGCATTGAGTGGGTCAGAGCTTCAGGTCATGAGTATGATGGTATTTCTTAAAGAGTGGAGCTCCCTGAATGATCCTTACTCTGGAAATGTCAGATGTGGGTTTGTTGGGACGGAAGTGCTATTGAGATTGTCAGTAAAAAATCTGAAGTGCATTTAGGCTGCAGCCAGGAGAGTGAAGTTTGGGATCAGTTATTAGCCTGTCAATTTAGCTGATTGATAATTAACTTACTTATTGTTTTTCTTTTTTCTTTTCTTTTTTTAAATATATTTTATTGATTGTGTCATTACAGTTGTCCCATTTCCCCCTTTATTCCCTTCTGCCCTGCACACTCCTTCCACCCACATTCCCCCACTTTAGTTCATGTCCATGGGTCACTCTTTGCCTTCTCCATTTCCTATACTATTCTTAACTTCCTCCTGTCTATTTTCTACCTACCATTTATGCTACTTATTCTCTGTACCTCTCCCCCCACTCCCCCTCCCATTCCTCCACTAATAACCCTTCATGTGATCTCCATTTCTTTGATTCTGTTCCTGTCTGGTTGTTTGCTTAGTTTGTTTTTGTTTTTAGGTTTGGTTGTTAATAGTTGTGAGTTTGCTGTCATTTTACTGTTCATATTTTTGATCTTCCTTTTCTTAGATAAGTCCCTTTAACATTTCATATAATAAGAGTTTGGTGATGATGAACTCCTTTAACTTGACCTTATCTGGAAATGATAGCTTTGCTGGATAGAGTAATCTTGGATATAGGTCCTTGCCATTCATGACTTTGAATACTTCTTTCCAGCCCCTTCTTGCCTGCAAGGTTTATTTTGAGAAATCAGCTGATAGTCCTATGGGAACTCCTTTGTAGGTAACTGTCTCCTTTTCTCTTGCTGCTTTAAAGATTCTCTCCTTATCTTTAATCTTGGGCAATATAGTTATGATGTGCCTTGGTGTATTCCTCCTTGGGTCCAACTTCTTTGGGACTCTCTGAGCTTCCTGGACTTCCTGGAAGTCTATTTCCTTTTCCAGATTGGGGAAGTTCTCCTTCATTATTTGTTCAAATAAGTTTTCAAATTCTTGCTCTTCCTCTTCTCCTTCTGGCACCCCTATGATTCAGATGTCGGAATGTTTAAAGTTGCCCTGGAGGTTCCTAAGCATCTCCCCACTTTTTTGAATTCTTGTTTTATCATTCTGTTCCTGTTGAATGTTTCTTTCTTCCTTCTGGTTCACACCGTCAATTTGAGTCCCGGTTTCCTTCCCTTCTCTCTTGGTTCCCTGTACCTTTTCCTTTATTTCACTTTGCATAGCCTTCACTTTTTCCTCCATTTTGTGACCATACTCAACCAATCCTGTGAGCATCCTGCTTACCAGTGTTTTGAACTGTGCATCTTATAGGTTGGCTATCTCTTCGTTGCTTAGTTGTATTTTTTCTGTAGCTTTGATATGTTCTTTCATTTGGGCCATTTTTTTTTTTTTTGTTGTTGTTGTTTTGGTGCACCTGTTACATAGTAAAGGGTGGGGCCTTAGGTGTTCATCAGGGTAGGGCAACTCACACCGCTGCATTGTGGCACTGTACGTGGGGGAGGGGTGAGAGTGAATAATGCTGCTTGCTCCACTCTCTGCTGGTTTTCAATCACTTCCCCCACTACCCACAAGCAAAGTGGGCCCTTCTAGTGCTGATTCCCAGGTGGGTGGGCTTGTGTATGTTCTAGGACCCTGTGGGTCTCTCCAATGAACTCTCCTGTGAGACTGGGAGTTCCTCTCCCTGCCGCCTCAATCCCCACAGGGGTTCTCAGTCAGAGGTTTTGAGTCTTTATTTTCCTGCACTGGAAACCTGGGTTGCATGATCTATCTCGCTCCCCAGTTGTACCTCCTGGTTTATCTGTATGCGAATGTGGGACCACCCGGTCCTCCAGCCACTGCCTTGCCTACCCAGGTCCTATAGCTGCCGCTTTGCTGTGAGTCCTCTCCACACGGCTGCCTGTCTCCACCCCTACTACTGGTCTGGGTGAGTGTTTCTTCTTTAACTCCTTGGTTGTCAGATATCCATACAGTTTAATTTTCTTTCAGTTCTGGTTGTTTTTTGTTCTTAAATTTGTTGTCCTTCTTTTGGTTGTGTGAGGAGGCTCAGTATGTCTATCTATGCCTCCATCTTGGCCAGAAGTCCCACTTGTTTTTATTTTTTCTTAATTGGGGCAAGTTATCTCTATTCCCTGTCTAGTTCAGAAGTAAGGGAGGTGAGGGCAAGAAGTAGAAAAAGAAAACAAATTACCAGTCATTAACTTAGATTTGTGTTTTTTCTCTTGAATTCTCTTGTTCTTAGCAAGAGAATGCCATGCTCTGTCACTGGATTTTGAAGACTTTCACCAGCTTTGTTACTGGTTCAGCTATAGCCCAGAGTTAGGTAGTTATTTGGACAAAACTGTTTGCTTTTCATCAAGTCATCCAGACCTATCTGCAGTGACACAGAGGCAGGGCCAACTGAGCACAGCCCTGCCAGAAATGATGAGACTCATGTGTGAAAAGACAGGGCATCTGGTGGCCAACATTACCTTATGGCTCATGGAGCCCCATCCCAGCTTAAAGAAAACCAACCCTGTTCCCTTCCAAGGAAAGCAGGCAGGTTTAGATTTGCTCTTGGATATGTCCACATGAGGCAATTTTTAGGCAGCAGTTAAAGGAAGATTCAATGTTTTTCTTCTTTAAAAATATTTAGGCATATTAAGCTAAAGGAGTGAAATATTGAATAATTATATTATTTTCTTTTGTTTACTGTTTTTGTCAAATTGAAAGAGAAGTATTAACTACAAATATAACAGGTTTGAGATGAAATCCAAGACTTGTATATGGTCTAACTTTGCACTGCCCTGTGGTTCTGATTCCTTTCTGTCAGAAGAAATATAGAGCATCCCAAGCCCAGAGTGATTTTCAAGGTGTGTATTCTTAAGGTGGGGTTTTTCAAAAGGTGTTCCACACAGAACCAGAATTGCTAAATGCTCCCTGTGGGAGGATGACACATCTTCTCTGTATTTACAGCATGCTTGGCCAGATGACTTGCTTCAGCAAATGAAATGGCAGATAGAGCACTGTGGGCCACTTTCACCAAAAGCCTCAAGACCATCATGAGGTTCTCCCATTTCCCTTTATCTTCTCCACAAGCCCAGCAGTGGCCCAAATGGGAGCTGCCCTTGCAGCCTTCATCCAACAGTGAAAAAGATGTTGATGAGAACTGTAGCCACCTAGTAGCTGTCAAGTGACCAAGAAATAAAGCAGTTTTTATAAACCACTGAGATTTTATTATTGCAGCATTACTTAGCTCATCCTTACTGATACACTTACAAAAAAAGGAGGGGTTCTTTGCATCAAATAAATTTTGGAAATGCTGCATATGCTATCCCACTCAAAAAATAATAATGTACATTGGCATTTTTAAAAAAATCCTGCAGGGAAGAAAGCAATTTACCACTAGTATCTAGCATTTTTCCAATTATCTTAAGAATTATTTAAAAATAATACATAATAACTTTTTATCAAGCATACTTTTTAAAAGGGCTGCCCTAATGTATTTTTGTTTTCCTGTTACCTGAAAGAAAGCTTGATTCAAGAAGCTGGTAGATCTTGTGAATACTTACAAACAATTATTAGCTTCATTCCTTTGTCCATTCATTCATTCATTCAATAATAAAAAATATATTAGGTACTATAGTTAGTGTTGGAAAAACTAAAGTCTCCCACTGCTATCTTGTGGATGTGTGAAAAATATCACTGTCGTTAGTTTCTATAACTCAATTTAATTTGTGACTGCAGTCTAAGCTTTGACACAGGACCACATTTTGAGAGTATGATTATAGCTGGTCACCTCTCAGATGTCTATTGCTCAGTTCTGCATGGTGGCTTGAGGACTGGGAATCTGACATTGTTGCACTAATTTCATGCCACGCCCAGGGCATGGGAGAACCGCTGCCAGGCTCCCTAGAATCCTATGAGTGTTGGCACATCACCCAGCCATTCCTCCCAAGGCCTTAGTGGTGTTGCCCAGAAGAAGGATTCAGTTCTTTGCTCTGGGACTGCAGTAGGAAGAATTCTGGAATGGCCTCTGAGAGCCTAGTCTTAGGAGTACACATACCCTTAGTTATTCAACAAAAAATAATCTAGATACTGTTGTGCAGGGATTTTGTAGATGTAATTGAAGTACCAAATTAGTTGATCTTAAATTCAGGAGAATATTCAGGTGAGCCTGATCTAATGACAGAAGTCCTTTAAGAGCAGTGTGTTTTTCCCTGCTGGTGGTAGAAGAGAAAGTCAAAGATTCAAAGCATGAGAAAGATTCAACACACTCTTGCTGGCTTGAAGACAGACGGAGAGCAGCCCTGACGGACAGCCAGCAGGACAACATGGGCTTCAGCCCCACAACCGCAAGAAACTGAGCTCTTCCAACCTGAACGAGCTTGGAAGAAGATTCACCCCAGTCTCCAGGCAGAACTCAGCCTGGCTGATACCTTAATTTCAGCCTTGTGATACTCTGAGCAGAGACCAGCACACCATACGGGGCATATGGAACTGCGAATTGTAGAACTAGAACATGCTGAATCTATAGGGCTGGGAGCTAAGGAATGTTTTCAGCTGCTGGGCTGTGGTAATTGCTTATACAGCAATAGGAAACTAAAACAGGTGCCGAAGGCCTTTGATCTCTCTCCTCCCCCTGCCTGGGCTTCTACTTGCCCGTTTGGAGGGAAAGTCAGGAAGCTAGAGGGAGCCTATGCAACCCTTATTTCTTTAAGGCATTCTCTTTGTAACTTCTTCCTATCACTGCTTTCAAATCCCATATATGTTTTCTTAAAGGTTTCGCCTTAGAAAACAAAACCTGGAGAGACTTTCAGGCTGCCTCTCCCTCCTCCATCTGTGAAACACACTCCAAGCCACCGTCTGCTACACCAAGACTGTAGGATCAGAGCCTACTTCCGGGTTGAAAGTGGGGAAAGGAAAGAACAATACAGGAAGGGGAAACAGTCCACAAACTGGTCTCTGCACATATTGTTCCATCCCAATGACTGCATCCTGCAGCTGTGTAGATTTAGATGTGGCAGAGGAAAGTTGTCTTATGGGGTCATCAGGAACAGCATTTGACTGAGAGACAGTCTGGTCTCATGCACCCCTGCCTGGCCTTCCCCTTGCTACAGTCCTTCTGGTGCAGAACCAAACACCAGAGCGGCTATGAGAAACAGAAAGGAAGGCCAAGCTGCAGATCTGGCCAGTGGGCATGGCACCTGCAGGGAGCAGTACCCCAAGGGTGGCAGCAGGTAGCAGTGAAGGTAGATTAGACATAGAAATCCTAGAGACTCCCAAGCAAAGGGAGAAACCATCTGGTGATATCTCTTGGTATTAGGCTCTGGACAGTGTGGAACAAGCCCTGATTGGTAATTTCATAAACACATGTCTCTCTGGGGCCCATAGAGAGGGGCGACTGCAGGCCTGGAACATGTGCTATGAGGGATAGAGTTCCTGAGAATCACAGAGGAAACCACTTTGAAATTTCTTCCCCCAGGGGTGCCTCTTGGGAGAAGGGACAAATAGAACGAGCAATTTCCAGTTACTCAGAGCCTGTCTCTGCCAGGCAGTGTGCCTTGTGTTACAGAGTACAGCCCTCCTAACAAATCCACAAGGTCAGTAAATCCCCATTTTAATTTTGAGGCAGCTAAGCAACAAAGAGATTGAAATAAGCTGCCCAATTCTCACACCTCCTAAGTGCTCAGTCAACACACCTCAGAGTCAACCAGAAGAGAAAGCCCAGGGCAGAGCCATCAGGTGGAGCCCAATAGATCTGGCTGTCACTGCTGTTGTCCTCCACTTTCCAAAACAGGTTTCCTGTCATATGACATCCCCCAGATGAGACCATGGGCAGGCTGAACGAGAAAAGGGAAACCATGTGGCTCAGAGGCAGTGTGAATGGGCATCCGGGGGAATCTGTTTTAGCTGGCAATGGGTCCAAATTGGATAGATAACCTAGACGCACTCTCATGGTATCTCCTCAATGTGGTTCAATTGGGATGCACTCAACATGGCTTCAGATCATTTCCGCTCTGTTTTAGGTCTCTAACAAGGGAATGGGAAGAATTACTTATTCCCTCCTCTTGGTCTAATAGCTTTTGATTCCAACTGCTTCTATAACAATAATTACCACACTATATTAAAGTGTGTCTTTACTAAGAAGTCCACCTGCCACCATTAGCAATTATTCTTGTTTTCCCAAGACCCTGGTAAGTCCAGCATATAATGGGTTTTTGGTATTTGAAAAGAAAAACAGAAAAATCTTTGCATTGTCCTGGCTACAGAGACATAAAAGTTTGGTTCTAGAATATGTTCTTACAAATTAACCAGGGGCTAGTCAGCTTTGAAAGCAGCAGCATCTCTGACCTGCCCCTCTGTTGCTTGAGCCAAATAAAAGTGGACACTTTGCTGAGCTGGGACATCCTAGTCAAGGGGCAGAAGGGGAACGATGTGGTTATCAGAGCGAAATCTTAGGTAGTACCTGGGGCCCAGGTGAGTTGTGGGTCTGAACTGAAGATCAGTAAGGTTCATTTAAAGGGGCGTTCATCAGTCAAGACAGCACTGGAAAATCTTGAAGGCTGCTCCTGTGCACCACTGAGCTAGGCACAAGCATTTGGACCTGTGATATAGCTAGCTAGAGCAAGATTCTCCTTGGGCTTCTGAAGGAGGCCCTGCTGAAACTACTACCCCAAAAGTAACTGCTCTTAAATCCCCTGTACCACTACATGCCTCTCTCTCCCTTCCCCATCTTGTTCTCTTTACCTCCTTCCCCGCCAAAGTCCCCCTCTTGCCTCCACCAAACCCAGTGGGGCTGTTCCTATAGAATCCCAATTGAAACTTTCACTGGGGCTTGGCTCTATGATTCTAGCTTCTGGAGGCTTTCATGTGCTCCTCCTTTGAAGGAGGCCTCTGCTCAACAAGCCTGATCCTGTGAATACTGATTGCCTCACAGGAACCGAGTGCCACCCCCACCCCACACCCTCACACCAGCCTTTGCCGGGACTGGTTTCCCATGCACTGGGGACAGTCCTCCTGTGGCTCCACAGGATTAGAGTTGGAAGCTGGGGAGATCTTGCCACTGAACTGGGAAAGTGAGAGGGTTGTGGTTCTTGCAACTGCATTTGAGACTTGTGATGTGCCTTCTCAGAAGCAATGATGTTTAGGTTCTAGAATGTTGTTAGGATAGCACTAGCATGGCTATGTGATATGTGCCATTGGCTCTGTGGGCCAATCTAACATATTTCTGGGGGAAAAGATATTCTGAGTTCCCAAGGATGTCTTAGAAAAGAACTTTGATTCCAGGACTGGTGAAGAACTGCCTGTTTCTCAAATTTATCCCAAGGAGCTCATGATTTTTCTGTGTCACGGTACTGGGCTAGTTCTGGTTTCATGACAGGTGTAAGTCAGAGTCAAGTCTTAGGCTCTCAGAAGGGAGCGATGCTGAGAAGAGAAAAAAATTTCCTGAAAACATCTCCAAAGGCAGCCACACAGGGGCTGGACTTCTCATTCTGAACAACACCCCGGACATTCTGACCTTGGGTTTGATCCCTGGTTTGACTACTCAGGTGGAGGGAAGTCAGACGGGGCGTTGAGGGGCAGCCCGTCGGCAGTGGCTGTGCACCTGAATCCCAGGTTTCGGCAGTTATTTCTTCCTTTCTTATCTGCCCTTTCATTTTTCAAGATATTCTTATTAGAATACATGTCTAATATAATCTTAGGAACAATGGTTTTGAAAATATCTCTTTACTGAAACTGCTGTCCTTCACTCTTCCTAGTTGAATCTAAGCTATAAGTTCTTTTCTGAGTGAAAGAGATGTGATAGTCTGTTTCCTTAAACTGACTCAACTCTGGCAAATGTGGTTTAAGATTTTGTTAAGTTCTGAGGAATGATGAAACTCAGTTCATATTTTCTTAACGACTTGTTCCCCAATCTTGCTCACATCACCCCCTTAGGTGTTATTAAATGAGCAATAAAAATAATTCCTGTCTTTCCTTTTTGGCTCTGCTTTCCCTCCACTTGCTGACATTGAAAGGGGCCTGGGCAGTTCCACTGTGGGTTTGCAGCATCCTGAAGCAGACTGGCTGCATGTTCCTACTCTGAACCTAAGAGGGACAAGACTTTGAAATGCAAAGGAGCAGGAGAGTACAGCACTATTATTTTCTTAACAAGACAGTGCTGTTTCTTTTGTGTCCTTGCAATGGAAGGTGAGCTTCTCATCATCTAAGAAAATTCAGAGGTGGGAGAATTGCCTTCTCTCCCATCTTCACCTCGTGGTGACTACTTGGAATAGTAAACCTAGAACACAGGAGAAATAAAATGTAAACCAAAATAAAAAGGCCAAAAGACACCCCTAGAGGCTGCCTGGTGACAATTGCTAGCTCTGTCCCACACACACTCCTGTTGGGGTGGACCTGGTTGGAAAACTGTTAAATGAAAATCAGAAGTTGAAGTCCAAGGCTTCTATTAAGATGCAGGCCTGTCTTTGATATTTTTGTTTTCCTCCAGAGACCTTTCATAGGATCTGTCACTGCAAGAATGACTCTGAATAAAAGCCAGTAATCAGCATGGACATTTAATATTTATCATGTTAAGGTCTTAATAACCTTTAATGATCATTAATCATGAAAACTTATCAAGAAGCCCAGCAAATTCGTGAGGAACCATTTCCTAGGGCAATTAAGAAGACCAAAGAGGCTATCAAATTTCAACATGTGATTCCTTGAAGTGAAGATAATTTAAAAATGAATATAAACCAAACCAAATTTGGTGTCTGATTGTGAAATAAATAGCATATTAATGCAAGTTCTTAGATACTATTTGTTAAGTCATGGAAAAAATAACTATGATTTTATTACTAACAATTAAGCAATTTTACTCAGATATTCATGATTCTGAAAGGCTTGCAAAGCCTCAGTGGACCTATGGTCTATGGGGCAGAGGAACATTGCCTGTGGGAGTGAATTGTGTTTTGTTCACAGGCCACTTACATAGTTGGGCAGTGACTGAAGTTTAGGAAAAAGTAGGATAAATGCAAGTTCAAACACAAGACTTGTTGGATCGTATATTAGGGAATTTGAATTCATACTTTTTCTCCATTGTCTGAACCCCTTGCTCCCTGAAGGACATGTGTGTTGGTGGGCATCTCCATTCTCCTGTCTGCCTGAAAAATAGTTGACAGAGAAGAAAAACTAAAACATACTGCAGTTCACAAAATTGCCTCCCTTTTTATTTTTTGGTTGGTCTAAGCAGGCTACCTATCCGCTCTGCTCTGGTAAACTGGGAGAATGGGCATGTGGTTTCTGATACCAGGAAAGTGGTGGAGTGTGAGAGAGCAGAGAAACCGCACATTCAGGGCAATGATGGCTCCCGCAAGATCGAATGTCGAGGAAGCACAGCTCCTGGCATTTCTCTGTAGTGCCTAGGCACCGCAAGTTCTAACACTATTTAAATCACCATTTTAACGAAGTGTGGAATCGTTTTTGAGGAAAGAATTGTGGTCAAGTTGGCTTCTATAATTTAAAGCAAGGAGTAGATTTCTAGGAAAGTGCTCAATGCTTCTATTCTCCTTCTCCGAGCCTTCCTCAGGGACAGGTCAAAGGTAGGGGAGTTGGACTGGTTCACAGTGTTGGTAGGAAGTTCTTCCACTGTGATTAGAAGAGGGGTTTGGAGCCTAACCACCAGGGAGTGATCTCTCTTTGACCTTTCTGACTCCCTTGGACTTGCCACTCCTATTTGAGGTGCTAGCTCTGCTCTGGGCCTTGGGAAAATCCTGTCCCATTGACTTCTCTTCTGGCCTTCAGCCTAATGAAAGGAACCTTTGCCAGCTTACTGTGGCTGCTCTTCAGGCTCGGATCTAAAGAATAACCAGATGGTTGTGAACCTTCCTTTAAAATGTCATTGGTATAAGAGAGGGCCTAAAATTAAATGACTGAACTTTTTTCCCCATCTGCTGGACAACCTCAAGGTCATGTCTAATTAGAGAGACCTTTCTTCTATCCAGGCAGGAATTCAAAAGAAGATTCCTTTTGGGTGGATCTCTTCAACTCTTCACATCTGGCTAGGATCAGGAGTATGCCAGACACAGAACAAGTTGTTGGAAAGAAAACAATGCAAGTCTCAGTACTTGCCTTTACGGAGCTCATCTGGTAGTGAACACAGAGAAGCAAATATTACAGTATGAGAAGTGTTATGGGAGACTACGGCCATGGAGATGGAAAGCCTAGGATGGGGTGTATGTTAGGAATGGTGTGAGGTAGAAATCATTCAAGACTTACTGGAAGAGGTGGTATTTAAATTGAACCTTGGAGATCTGCAAGAGTAGGAAAGTCATGTCAGGAACAGTACTGACAATACACAGAGATGGGGAAGTGACTGCACACTCAGGGACCTGCAGGTCAGCCTCTCTGGGTTCTGGAGCAGGAGGAGAGATACATGAACAGGACTCTAGGGGCAGGTGGGTTCAATCATGAAGGGCTTAGGTGTTTATGACAACCATGGCAAGACACTGAAGAGCTGTAGAAGAGTTACGACTGAACTTATTTAACATTTAGAAAGACACCGTTTTCAACAGCATGGGTATGTCAAGGAAGTAGTCATAAACAGGGACAGGAGGGTCAGTTAGAGGGAGCGAGAAGCAGACTAAAGCAGTAATGATGGGGGTGGATACAAGTACTTCTGTCAGCAGAATGTAGGAATGAGCTATAAAATGGGACAGTGGGGTAAGCAAAGCACGACAACTCCTCTCCCTAGTTTCTAGGTTTTGGCATTGGATGGATGGTGATATGTGTAAAGAAAGAACACAGGAGGAGTTAAATTTTTGATACTCTGAGTTTGAAGCTTATGTGATATTCACATAAGTAAGGCCTTGGCTAGCCGAGGTTGGCTAGATTCATAGGTTTGGGAACCATCAACATTTACGTGTTATATTGACCCTAGGCCCTGTTGTGGTGTTTATGAGTCTCTGTAATGGGCAGGAACAGGTACCTTATTTGAATATTTTCTTATGTAATGAACTATAAAGAGTTATATTTATTTTTATAGATAAAGATTTTTATTTTTAATATTTCATGGTCATCACAACAATTTTGAAAGATGAGAATGGTGCCATTAGTTGTATTTTACAGAAGAGGAAACTGAGACTCAGATTAAATGACTTTCCTGAGATCATCTAGCCAGGAAAGTTGTCCTGGTCTGTCTTCAGCTCCAGAGCTCATACAGGGCCTCTTACATCACAGTGAACCATGTGTAACCAACCCCATCCTCCTTCCTGCAGCAGGCAAATGTAATGTGGGTCCCTTAACGAGTTTAAAGACCAAAGATACAATGCCCACACAAAGATTATACCACAGCACTCTTGGAACGCACAGCACCATCCCGAAGCCCTCATTTTGTTGCTAAATGTATTCTTTGTACATGCTTATTGGCTGGAATACAGTATGAAAAAGTACAGTTACATAAAGGACTCTAGTACATCTAGTCCTAGGCCATCTTGCTTTCAGTGCTGTGGAAGGTAGAGTCTCTTGGCACAGGGTTGAGATACAGTTATGTTGTCTTCAGTATAATGCCTTTCTTGAAGTTCTGCTGTTCTCTTCGTGCCCACTGGAACTGGATTGTGTAGAAGCATAAGAAAATCATGTGAGTGCTTAGTGAAGACCCCACCTTATTTCCTAGATTGAGAAACTGATTGTTCTTACCAGTTGGATCTTTAACTTTGCCCTCCTCACCCATGAGTGAGACCACAGACCTACAGAACTCTTTAGTGGCTCTCTACAGGGTCCACCTCCTACTCTATTCCTGAGTTCAGCTGACCTGACATTCTCAGGCCCTGCCTCTCTCACCATGCCCAGCCTCCCTGGTGTGATGCACTGGCTTGGATGCTCTTCTAGACCAGCCTTTCAGATCACTCTTGGCCTGAACTCTCTAGCCATTGGCAAATCACACCTCACCCTCACATCTGTCCCAGATTCCTGAAAACCCTGCAAGGTCTAGCAACCTTTGCTTCCACAATAACAGAGGTGAAGACAATCATGTGAACTCAGGAAGGGTGTGGACCTCAGGTTCCGATGGAGTTTTTGGTTCCTAGGTCTAGGTATGAAGTCAGGTCATTAAACAATACTCTTCATTCTCACCATAGTTTACTTACCCATTTCCCTATCATTGAACATTTTTGTTATTTATAAATTTGAGCTTATAGATAATAGTATAAATATATTTGTCTATAAAGCCCTTTGTAGTCTTGAATTATTATGACTTATTTACTTCAATTGGTGTGTCAAGAGTCCTGTGTATTTCTCTGATTTCTTTCTACTAAGATTCTTTCTAATGCCCAAACTAAGGTTTATTTTATATCTTTCCCACCTTTGTTTTTACTCCATGACCATAATTAGATTCCTTATTATTTTTCTTTGAACTATTGCAATAGCCCCCATATAGTCTCTCTGTCTTAGGGTTCATGACCAGACAGTCTTCCACACCAGCTCATTTCTCCTCACAGAAATACTTCACATCTCAAAGGACACGAGAGTCCTCACATCAAAATGACTAGCCTTGGTAATTCAGGAGGTCTCAGAACTAATGTCCCATAGTCTTCAACAAACACAATCCCTGTGCAATTGGCTGTTCTTCATTAACAACAGATAGCTGTTCTGTGTGTTTGTTCATTTGTTTTGTTTGTTTTTCCAGTGCTTTCTCTCCTGGATAGTGTCACAGGCTGGAATCTCAGAATACTGAAGTACTTGTGACTCCTTATTTTGGTTTGTGCAGATGAACTCTGGGACATACCTGATTAAAAGTACTCTCCTCTTATCAAGATGGGGTTACAAATAATGTTCCTTTGGGCAAGTCTTTTAAAATCTCAACTTCTGCCTAGGGCTGTGTGATTCCCCAAAAGGACTTTAAAATAAGGGATTTGACTTCTCTCTTCTATGAGGATTAATTAATTCCATAGAATCATCTATGAACCAGGAACTGAGTATAATCTCATTTAACCTGGGACTGCACTAATCCAGCTAAATACAAAACATACTATGGGACTCATGGTGGAGGAGCATAATTATTACTACAGGCCTCAAGATGGCCAGGCCCACTTCATTCTTTCTATGTACTGTGACTCAGAACCTTGGAAAACCAACTGAGTTATGCACAAGCATTCAGACCTGTGATATAGCTAAAAGACAAGTCAGATCTTCTGATTTGTACCGTAAATGTCAACCTTGCTTTCTATAAGCCTCGACTCTTTAGCATATGGAATTACTTGAAATCAACTACAGAACCCTTCTTCTGCATCCTCCTGGTGATTCTAATTTTGAATTTTTACTCTTTATATTCTAAAAAAATCTATTACCCAAAAGAGAAAATTGACACGGATTCTAGAACATACCAACCATGTGCTTAGCTTGACCCCGTATTGAGTCAGATTATCTGAGAATTATGACTCTAGGTCTCTAAATGAATGCTTTCAGAGATCTGTAATTCAGCATTATGCCCTGGGCTTTTCAGTGAAAGAATAGCCACACGAAGAGAAAGGAATCTGCACTGTTAATTAAACTGGTTCTGAAGAGTGCCCTATCCCATTATAATCCTTCCTTCTGTGACGATCTGCTTGGTATCACCTTGGCTCTCAGAGCCAGGAGAGCCTGGGCTTGGAGAGTAGTATCATTCAGCACCATGGCTCCAAGCTGTGCCCCACGCATCCCTGGGGCCTTCAAGCTGGTGTCTCTGGGAACCTGCTACTCATGGAGAGGACCGTTCAGAAAAGAAACCAGGCAAACCATGAGTGTGGACCCCACCCTACGTCGGTCAGAGCAGCTCTGCTCTCACGTGTTTTGTAGGTGGTGCCTCTTTCAATGATTTTGTTTAAGAAAAGGGTTTGATTGTTACCATTACATTTGGAAATCTCTGGTGTAGTAATGAAAGAGACATCATGACATCAGAGGTCCTGAGATTAATTTTCACCTCCATTCTTTAGTAGCTCTGTGTCATTGCCCATGCAATCTACCCTCTCGACAACTTAGATCTATAAAATGGGAATATTAATAATACTTGCTCTTGAGGGGGTTTACAGAGGATTTAGTAAGATTCAGTAAGATAAAAAAGTGCTCATTACACAGTTTGGTTTTCAACTTTGGTGTTCATTTGGTGTCACTGGTAGAACCCAGGGCCCATCCGCACTGAACAGATTCTCAGGCTTGTAATTCTGCACATAGCTTAGAAACAATCTGCTGTGTAACTGGTATTCCATACCTGCTTTCAAACCAGACTCTTGGCAAACTGTTTGCTTCCGTTTATTAACAGTGAGAATAATACAACATATCAATGTTTGCTTGTGTTTTATGTTCTTGCTCACAGCAAGTTCAAAATTTAGTTTGGCCCTGGCTGGTGTGGCTCGGTGGGTTGAGCACCAGCCTGCAAACTGAAAGTTCGCTGGTTCGATTCCCTGTCAGGGCACATGCCTGTGTTGCAGGCCAGGTCCCCCATTGAGGGTGAGCAAGAGGCAATTGATGTTTTGCTCAGACATTGATGTTTCTCTCCCTCTGTTTCTCCCTTCCTTCTCTCTCTGAAAATAAATAAAATCTTTGAAAACAATTTAGTTTTGCACTCAATCACAGTAGTTTTCCTTAGTTCAGATTCTCTGGTATTAGTGTTTACTACCAGATTTATTATGTAGCACATTAGAAATCTCAACTCTTTTTTTTTTTTGGTTTTGTGATTTTACTGCTTCTTCATTTTTCACTGTGGGCCACCTCAAAAATAATTTTAGAAATATGTAGTGCATAAATAATTTTTAACAAGTAAATATAGCTACATTTATATAACAACTTTTTAGCTGTGATATTGCAAAATAGACACACTAAATATTTGCCATAATAAAAGAAGGAGAAGGAAAGGCACAGGCCTCTGAGTTTGCTCCCTTTAAACAAGGCTTCACAGGGACCCACTATCAACCTCCTCATACATCTCATTGTGCAGAACCGTGTCACATGGGTATTGAGCTACAAGAGAAGTTGCACACTGGTGTGTGTGTGTGTTCAGTCTGGACACATTGTTTCCCCCAGACAATTAGTAAGCGAAAGGAGATGGGTACTGGGTAGCAGTATCTCATCCCCACGAGAGTGCTTTGCTCCCTAGGGTGTGGAAGCAAGACAGCATGGACACCAGGAGCCTCTGACTTCTGCTCTTTATCCTCCAGGGTTACTCTGTAACTCGATTTTCTCCTGTGTTTTAGCACTATTATCCTGACTTCATAAATGGAATGACCAGGCAATGTTACTATTTCAAATCATGTCCCCTTTCCCATAAGAGGTGGCTACTCAATTCACCCTGAAAGTCTCAAAGTGAGATGTGATAGAGCAACATCAGTTTACAGTTTTATGATTTTACAAAATTCATTTTTCCCTTTAATAAAATAAATTTATTTGAAGTAACAATGGAACAGTTGATTCATAAAGCTGTACCAAACACCATTTAGTTGTAAGGGTTAAGTGCCAGCCAGCACAGGCCAGAGTGAACTTTGCTCAGTGACTGCAGTATTTTCACGGACAGCTTAGCCCGAAAGCAGATGAATCGCTCCATCTCCTAACTCCGAGCGAGGCTGCCGAAGGCCACGAGCCTGAAGAAGTTTAGGCGCCATTAGTTAAGAGAAAATCCTCTCTGAAGCCCAAATCTTACTTCCTCCTTCTGCCCTGACGCTCGCTCTGTCTTTTAGCCTCGATTAAAGAAGGTGCCAAATGAGGTACCCCAGAAGAAAGAATCTGAGGGAGTTTGGGGGGCGCTGAGAAACGAAATAAGGAACGAGGATCATGTTCAGCATCTGTGCGCTGCAAAGTGGGAGAAGGCCGGTCAGAAACCCCAGCGGCTGACTTCATAGTGACCTCGGCCTCCAAACCTGCAATAAAGGAAAAACTCCTGTCTGAACCAGTCATCCGCCCCCTTCAAATTGTGACGTGTTATTTTTAGTTTAACCACAGTCTTTGTGGCCATGGCTTCCCAAAGTTATTTCTAGCTCTCACTGATAGTGTTTATGGTTAGCAAAATCAGACCTGCTCTATCCTCACTGATTTTCCTTCAGATATCATTATCGGATTAACAGTGAATTCCTCTAAAAAAAATTACACCTACAAGAGAAAAGGGGTGGGGGGGGGGGGGGAGAAAGCATCACATCACAGTTCTGCAGATGACAAGGGGCCGCATACTAAACCTGACGAGCTCAAGGGAGGTCTGCAGGGCAGGCCTTACAAACCCAGAGACCTAAAGTAACCCCACATAGGATGTTCTGAAATTAAAACCTTCTCACTAAAAGCAGTTCATGGCAAGTAGTCATATCCTAGGGCGGTATTTTTCCTTAACAAAGGTCAACCTTCACCTTAACAGCCTGTCTGGTCTTTCTGCATCTAAGATAACCTACCTGATAACATGCCTTTGGATAACAAAGTAATTTCCCTTTTTCTGTACCCCTCAAAGCACAACCAAAGGGGAGATCATGAATCCCCTCATTATTATCATTCTTATTATGTTAATTGCTGTTCATTATCCTGTACCCATCTAGGTAAAATAGTATGTGTCTACTCATTTAACTTTTTCTCCAGTCCCAGAGGTACTACCCCCAGCTTTGCTTTTTCCCGCCTCCCTGATCTGTCATCAATGACTATCATGTAACCCCCTTAGGTCTTGCCCTTTGATTCTAATGTATAAAATAAGTGGTAAAACTGCCATTTTCTGGACCATTCTCTCATTCCGTTGAGGTTTTGCTTCCTTGCAATTGTTGTCAATTTGGCCCAAATAAACTCATAAAAATTCTCTATGAGTGTGAACGTTTCTTACATTCACAGCTCTGTTCTAGATACTCTCCTCTGGGAAATTTTTATTCTAATTTAGAATGCGATAGTCTGGCTCCTGTACTCTATGAAAAAAAAACAAAAAAACAGTTGTTTGATATGAAGTTAATTAGAATTTGAAAACTAGAAAGAGAATATATTTTCATATGAGGTCAACTTCAACTAGGTATTAATGTCAAGTAAGTCATTAAAAATGTTTTTCTGTCCATAGTTTATGTTGAAACCTGAGCAGCAGGTAAATGAAATCAAAGTAGAGGATAGTTCTGCTTGGTATCTTTTCTGAGCTCCTCATTCACTCACTCACATGCTTCATATCACCCACATTCTTGAGTATCAGCCTTTAAAGTGACAATCCTCTTGCCAGTTTATCTAGAATTCTGAGAGGGAAGGTGGAGGGCTTCAAGGGTGTAGTGTCCATTTTCATCACTACAGAGTGGCTGAGGGGTAGGGCAGCAGCAGGGTGGCCTGAGGTCTTCTTCATGAGTTCAGTGCATCATGTCCATGTCACTTCTCAATGTCAGTTCACATGTCTTCTTTCTGAAGACTGCTGCCAGGTTCCATAAAACTCAAAGTGAGGAAATTGCAGGCAACTACACTTTATCACAGCTCCAAACTTTCACATCTAATCATTAAATAATGCTTTCCTCTGCCACATGACTTTTACATGTCACTCCAAGAATGTTTGGTGTTTAAACCAGCAGAACAAAGTCTTCCTTTTATTTCATAAAAAATACAGAATAGAGAGTGGGACTGTTCGGTTCTTGTGAATGGTTTTGCTTAATATTTCTAAGTTGGTGGCATTATTGGTTTGCCCATCAATGACTTAAATACTAGCAATTTTGCTTTAAACATTTTAATTTTGGAAATGGGCAGCACAGGGCATAAACTCATATGAACAATTTACATAAGTGGTTATAGAGCGAATGTTGGCAAACTGCAGCCCACAAGACCAAATCTAGCCTGCCACCTGTTTTTGTAAACTAAGCTAAGTTTGCAAGCTAAGAACGGTTCCTACTTAAAAAAAAAAAGTGCAGGACATTCATTAGGGAGTGCTACTGGGTTGTCAGAGGGATAAGCAGGAAACAGGATTGGGCAGAGGGAGCTGAGCTCAGCAGCCTCAGCTGACCCCAGGGGGAGCTCTGGAACTGGGACCTTCCTTCAGAGTTGTCAGAGCTGAGTTGCTGTGAACATGAGCTGTTCCTGGATGGAGGTGTAATTTTGAGCAAGGCAGCTTTCTTAGCTAAGACAGTCCTCAAAGAGAGGTGCGTGAGGAGGATTAACATTCTCAGCAACTGGCAGAACAAGTCTTTTTCTCCTGAAGAAGCTCCAGACTGGTTTGTGGCCTTCCTCAGGATTAGGCCCACCCCACTTTTGATCCCTTTTTTTCTAAGCTCTTCCCTGTAGTTCCTGGGTTTCAAGACATGGAGCATCACAGAAAGAAGAAACCAGGGAAGAAAGCTCTTAAGAAGAAAAGGGAAGGATGTTTCTCTCTGAGAACTGGAGTTAAATCTAAGCTACTCACCCCAAATCCACTCAGCATAGGGACCTCCCAAGAGAGAGAAAAAAAGTAATAAAAAGTGAAATTGTCAATCTCAAGAGTGGAAGAATCGAAAAGAGAACAGACCCTCAGAGGGCACAGGGGAGGTCCCACGTGCTTCCCTAATCATGTTAAGTGTTCTACCCTCTGCATACGGGCTCCGTTACTGCCCAACCCTGTAGCCCAGTGGATAGAGGAACACAGAAGCAAAGAAGGAGAAGTCTTGAGCTCCTTTTTGAAGATGACCACCATTTTCTCCCCTTTAACACCAAATCTCTTTGATTGACTTCTGCCCCAAATATCTTCTCATAAGGATCTTTTCTCATTTGTTGGTCCCTTTTTCTCTCCTGCATAACTCATTTCAGATTTCATCTCAGCTAGTAAGTTGTCAAGATCAAGGTTACTCTTGCACAAATACTGACTCACTGGCACCCCCATCTGCCCTCTTGGAGTTTGTGGTGTTAGTTTACAATGGTGGAAAGAGAACAGACTCTGAGAGGGCCGTGTTATCTCACCTTCAGGGATTATGCTTTGTGTCTGATAAACATTAGATCAGGACAACAAATCTGACTCATAGAAAGATGAGTGACTCATTGATGTCACATGAAGAGAACGATCCATAAAAGGGGACCAGGGATCTTGATTCCAAATATTCTTCAACACCACCTAGTTATGTATCTATTATTATTATTATTAGTTTCTTCATTCTTTTATCTTTTTAAAGTCTAAAGCATCCCCTTACTGGGACATAATTGTCAAC
>VMDR010011880.1:0-27617 GCA_007922815.1 Macrotus californicus
AGAGCCTCATTCACATTTCCATAAAGTATACTCTATTACAGTATATATAGCTTCCCATTATAGAAAGGAATATCTTATAGCTGTTAAGAATTATTGTAATTTATTTATGTTTCCCAAGCACAGTCCAAATGTTACTAATGCAAAACAGACGTTATGGATTTCTTTCACAAAATGCTAGCAGTGACATATTTCAATTTCAACTAGTCAGAAACATAAAATAACCCCAAATGTCTCTTTCTTAATTATAAAGCAAAACAGAACTTCAAAATAAAAATTCTAAACATTTATTTCAAAAACAAGTTCTGAGCAATATTAAGTCTAAATCTAGGTGAATATCAAAAGTTAATTCACTAAAATATCAGTCACTTTCACACATTGCTGGTGAAAAAGAGCTGTGAAACGGTACGGCCGCTCTGGTGAAGTTTGCAGTTTATTATAACTTTAAGCATATACTTACTCTGTCACCAGCAACCCTACTTCTGGTCATCTTCCTTAGAGAAAGAACACTCACACACACACACACACACAAACCTCTAATGAGTGTTCACAGCAGCTCTGTTCAGAAACACCGAAACTGGCAATAACCCAAATGTTCTCCGACGAGTAAGTGAATGCACAAACTGGTATCCACACAATGGAATATTACTGTGAAGTGGAAAGATGGATGAATTTCACAGGGATTATGCTAAGTAAAGAACCTAGTCTCAAAAAGTTACACTGTGATTTCATTTATTTAACATTTTGTAAAAGGCAAAACTCTAGTATGAAGACTGGAGCATGTTTTGCCAGGCATTTACAGTGAAGGAGGCAGTGTGACTATAAAGTGAGATCATGAGAGACACTTTCCTATCGATAGAATGGTTCAATATCTTCACTGTGGTGGTGAACGCAAAAAAAAAATCCAATATGAATGAAATGAAAAGGAAAACAGGGAAAAGAATGACAGAGCCTCAGGAACATGCAGGACAATACCAGAAACTCATATATTTTTGTTATCAGAGGCACAGAAGCACAGGAGAAAAAGTATTGGTCAAAATATAAATAAAATACACACATACACACACACACACGAAGAAATGGTAAATGAAAAGCCTTCCAAATTTGGTAAAAAGACATAAACATACAAATTCAAAAAGCTCAGATAACCCCAGAGATGATAAACACAGAGAAATCTACGCCTCAACAAATTATAATTAAACTACTGAAATTTTTTTTTAAATCCTGAAATTAGACAAAAACAGATATATACTTCATATAGGAAAACTTGGAATTCAAAGACAGCAGATTTCTTCATAGAAACCATGGAGGTCAGAAAGAAGTGAAACATTTTTTGAAATACTGAAAGAAAAGATCTGTCAACCCGGAAATCAATATCCAGTGAAAACATCCTTTAGGAACAGAGGTTTAATGACAGCCTCAGATGAAGGAAAACTAAAAGAATTTATCTAAGTGAACCTACTCAAAAAGAAATACTAAAGAGAATTCTTCAGATGAAAAGAAAATTATATTGGAGGGTAACCTGGAATATCAGAAATGAAGGAAGAGCAATCAAAAGTGGTAAAAATCTACATATTTATTGGACTAGACTTCTCCTGTTAAGTCCCTTAAAATACGTAAAAGAGCAGAACATAAGAATTATAACATTATTTGATGGTTGCAAGATGGCTACAGAGTAGCTAGAAGCTCCAACCTCTTGCTCCCAACCCCAGATCGGTCTTGTAGGTAAACTACAGAGCAACTAACTCGAAAATTTAGTTGTGTGTGTGAGTGTATGTGCGGGCCAGTGTATGGGCATATATGCAAGCGTGGGAATGCCTGACCGACTGTGAGGGCACTTGGGCAGGCAGCCAGGACTCTCCTGGTGGAGGCACCGCCACCATCACTACCCAGCCCAGCACCTCTGGCTGTGCAGGGCTGAAGCGGGAATCATTCTGTAGAATTTACAAAATCCTCCTGGGGACAAAGCCACCGGAGCAGCCTCAGCACCCAGCCATACTTCTGTGCCCTCTGCATGGGGCCAGGCCTCACACCCTGCCTTAGAGGAGAGCCTGGGTCCATGGACTGCAGTATTTGCTAAGGATGAAGCTGATGCCTCCCCAACTGCAGTCTGACTGAGGAGGTTGAAGATTGGCCAGGAAGCTGAGCACACTGAGGGCAGAAAGAGGAGGCAGAGGTGGTGCTGGCTGCAGAGGCCTTGGCGGGAGTGCAGTGGCACGTCCCCGGGGCTGAGACTCACTGGAGGAAGCCTACCATTGTCCTGAGCTACAGTTTTGCTGCTGGACTTTCCCTTCTGTCCCCCACTCCATCAGGAGGATAGGAGACCTGAAGGAAGACCATGCATACAGGACACTGGTTTGGGGAGAGAGACAGGTGTTGGTATAAGAGAGAACTGATAGGTTGCTTCTTGCATGTGCCCTGCCTAGGGAGCCATCCGACACTCAGAAGTCCTTTCAAGGCAGACGTGGACATGAGAGGGATTGAGTCCCTTAGTCACCCAGATGGAAGAACGTTCCTACCAACGAATGGGCCCAAAACAACCAGGATACAAATACAAAAGGAGAGTCCACATAACCCACACAGGGGACATTCCTAGAGCACCCAGAACAAGAGACCAAAGAGGCTGCACCATGGGGGCTCTCTCCACTAGGGAGAGATAAAAACTGCTGGAGACAAATCCACCATCCCCCTTTTTTTTTTACGTTTGTGGCTATCCACCACAGGCCCCAGCACAGGGAGGGTGGTGCATACTGGAGTAATGCAAAGAGGCAGCAACATCTGCACCATGGGAATACCAGAAGGAGAAGAGAATGACCAAGGCATCAAGAACCTGTCTGAAAAAATAATGACCAAAAAGTCCCCTAATCTGGTAAAGGAAAAAGCTGCACAAGTCCAGGAAGCTCAGAGAATCCCAATCATGTTGGACCCAAAGAGGCCCACACAGAGACACATTTAAAATAAGCAGGCTTAAAGACAAGGAGATACTCCAAAAGCCACAAGATAAAGCAGGTAGTTACCTACAAGAGAGCATCTATTAGACTGTCATCTGATTTCACAACAGAAACATTTCAGGCCAGAAAGGAGTGGCATGAACTAATCAAGGTGATGAAATGCAAGGACCTACACCCAAGACTACTTTACCCAGCAATGCTATCATTTAAAATCGCAGGAGAGATAAAGAGCTTCCCAGACCACAAAAAGCTAAAGGAGTTTGTTAAGACCAAGCCAGTACTACAAAAAATGTTAAAGAGCTTGCTTTAAGAAGAGGAAAAGAGACTTCCAGCCAAGATGGAGGCGTACATAGACACACTGTGCCTCCTCACATAACAAAAAAAAGGACAACCACAAATTAAAAAAAAAAAAATAACCAGAACTGACAGAAAATCAAACTGTATGGAAGTCCGACAACCAAGCAGTTAAAGAAGAAACATTCATCCAGACAAGTAGGAGAGGCAGAGATGCACAGCCGGGCAGAGAGGACTCGCGGCAAAGCAGCTGGTAGACTGGGGCAGGCAAGGTTAGGCTGGTGGACTGGGCGAGGTAGTGGCTGGCGGACCAGGCGGTCCCACACCCACATGCAAATAAACCAGGAGGAACAACTGGAGAGCGAGACAGACCACACAACCCAGGGCCCCAGTGCTGGGAAATAAAGCCTCAAAGCCTCTGATTGAAAACTCCTGTGGGGGTTGAGGAGGCAGCGGGAGAAACTCCTGGGAGGAGGCAGCAGGAGAAACTCCTGGACTCACAGGAGAGCTCATTGGAGAGACCCACAGGTCCTAGAATGTACACAAGCCCACCCACTGGGGAATCAGCACCAGAAGGGCCCAATTTGCTTGTGGATAGAGGGGGAAGTGACTGAAAACTAGCAGAGAGGAGAGCAAGCGGCATTGTTCCCTCTTGGACCCCTCCCCCACATATAGCATCATAACGCAATGACCTGGTCACACCTAACCGGAGCCCTTGTGAACACCTCAGGCTCCGCCCCTTACTACATAACAGGTGCACCAAGACAAAAAAAAAATGGCCCAAATGAAAGAACAGATCAAAGCTCCAGAAAAAAATACAACTAAGTGACCAAGAGATAGCCAACCTATCAGATGCATAGTTCAAAACAGTGGTAATCAGGATGCTCACAGAATTGGTTGAATGTGGTCACAAATTAGATGAAAAAGTGAAGGCTATGCTAAGTGAAATAAAGAAAAATGTACAGGGAACCAACAGTGATGGGAGTGAAAACAGGACTCAAATCAACGGTGTGGACCAGAAGGAAGGAAGAAACATTCAACCAGAACACAATGAAGAAACAAGAATTCAAAACAATGAGGAGAGGCTTAGGAACCTCCAGGACAACTTTAAATGTTCCAACATCCAAATCATAGGAGTGCCAGAAGGAGAAGAGAAAGAGTAAGAAATTGAAAACTTATTTGAACAAATAATAAAGGAGAACTTCCCCAATCTGGCAAAGGAAATAGACTTCTAGGGAGTCCAAGAAGCCCAGAGAGTCCCAAAGAAGTTGGACCCAAGGAAGAACACGCCAAGGTACATCATAATTACATTACTCAAGATGAAAGATAAAGAGAGAATCTTAAAAGCCGCAAGAGAAAAGGAGACAGTAACCTACAAAGGAGTGCCCATCAGACTGTCAGCTGATTTCTCAAAAGAAACCTTACAGGCAAGAAGGGACTGGCAAGAAGTATTCCAAGTCATGAAAGGCAAGGACCTACATCCCAGATTACTCTATCCAGCCAAGCTATCATTTAGAATGGAAGGGCAGATAAAGTGCTTCCCAGATAAGGTCAAGTTCAAGGAGTTCATCATCACTAAGCCCTTATTCTATTAAATGTTAAAGGGACTTATCTAAGAAAAAGAAGATCAAAAATAGAAACAGTAAAATGACAACGAACTCACAGTCATTAACAACTGAACCTAAAACAAAAACAAAAACAAACTAAGCAAACAACTAGAACGGGAACAGAATCACAGAAATGGAGATCACACGGAGGGTTATCATCAGGGGAGTGGGTGGGGAGAGAGAGGGAAAAGGTACAGGGAATAAGAAGCATAAATGGTAGGTAGAAGATAGACAGGGGGAATAGTATAGGAAATGTAGAAGCCAAAGAACTTATATATATATGACCCATGGACATGAACTAAGGGGCAGGAATGTGGGTGGGAGGGGGTGTGCAGGGCAGAGGGGAATAAAAGGGGGGGAATGGGACAACTGTAACAGCATAATCAATAAAATATATTTAAAAATAAAAAAAGAAGAGAAAAAGAAAAAGGGAAAAAATATAGAGGAAAATAGTGTAATAATAAAATGGCACTATACTTACCTATCAATGGTCACCTTAAAAGTAAATGCCTTAAACATTACGACCAAAAGACATAAGGGAGCTGAATGGAGGAGAAAACAGGAATCACATATATGTTGCCTCAAGACACCTATCTCAGATCAAAAGATACACACAGACTAAAAGCAAAGATTGGAAAAAGATACTTCATGCAAATGGAAAGGAAGAAAAATTGGGGTAACAGTGCTTGTTACCCAACACAACAGACTCTAAAACCAAGGCTACAGTGAGAGACAGAGGACACTACATAATGATAAAGGGAACAATCCAACAAGAGGATACCACCTTGGTAAGTATTTATGGACCAAACACAGGGGCACCTAAATACCTTAAGCCAAAGGTGGCAAACACAAGGCCAGTGGGCCAAACATGGCCTGGCACCTTGTTTCTACCCAGTGGCAGCGCTGAGCTCCTTGACCCTAGTTAAGAAGTAGTTACACTTACACAGTCCTAAAGTTACATTTGGCACTTTGAAGGCAACCGCCAGGCTGATGTGGCCCAGTGAAAACGAGTTTGACACTCCTGCCTTAAGCAAATCATGATGGGCATAAGGGAGAGATCGAAAGAAACACAGTCATAGCTGGGGATTTTAACACCCCATTGACTTCAATAGGTAGATCTTCCAGACAGAAAATCAACAAGGAGACAGAAGCCTTAAATGACGCACATCAGATGGATTTAATTGATACCTTCACAGCGTTTCATCCCAAAGCAGTAGGATACATACTTTTCAAGTGTGTATGGAACATTTTTAGGATAGACCAGACATTAGGACACAAAACAAGCCTCAATAAATTTAAGAAGATGGAAATCGTGTCAAGCATCTTCTCTCACCACAATGCTATGAAACTAGAAATCAACATAAGAACACAGAAAAATATGCAAAAACATGGTAGCTAAATAACATGTTATTACACAATGAATGGGTCAAAAACAAGATCAAGGAAGAAATCAAAAGCCACCTTGACACAAATGACAATGAGGACACAAATCCAAAACCTGTGGGACATGGGAAAGCAATCCACAGAAGGAGACTCATAGCCTTGCGTGCCTATCCACAAAAAGAGAAGCTCAAACACACAATCTAACTTTACATTTAAAGGAGCCTGAAAAAGGACAACAAACAAAGCCAAAGTAAGCAGAAGGAAGGAATAATTAAGATCAGAGCAGAAAAAAATGAAAAAGAGTCTTAAAAAGTGATACAAAAGACCAACATAACCAAGAGCTGGTTCTTTGAAAAGATAAGCACGATTGACAAACCTTTAACTAGACTCATCAAGAAAAAAAAAGAAGGGACCCAAATAAATAAAAACAGAAATGAAAGGGGAGATAAAACAACTGACACCAAAAAGAAAATAGAAAAGATTGTTCATGCAAATATTATGAACTATATGCCAAAAACTGGACAACGTAGACAAAATGGATAAAGTCCTAAAAACATACAATCTCCCAAAACTAAATTAGGAAGAATCAGAGATCTGAATAGACAGATTACACCTAATGAAACAGAAGCAGCAATTTAAAAACTCCCGACAAACAAATGCCCTGGAATGGATGGCTTCACAGGGGAATTTTACCAAACATTCCAAGAAGAACTAACACCTCTCCTTCTCAAACTATTTCATAAGATTCAAGAGAAGGGAAGGCTCCTAAAGTCATTTTACAAGGCCAGCATTATCTCAATCCCAAAACCACATAAACACACTACAAAGAAAGAAAACTAGAGGCCAATATCCCTGATGATCAAAGATGCTAAAATCCTCACAAAATATTAACAAACCTAACACAGCAATGCATCAAAAAGATCATACACCATGATTAAGTGAGATTTATTCCAGGAATGCAATACTCATAAATCAATAAATGTGGTTTAACATATAAACAGAATGAAAATGAAGGATAAAAACCACACAATCAAATCAGCACATGCAGAAAAAGCATTTGATAAAATCCAGCATCCATTTATGATAAAATTTCTCAGCAAAGAGGGAATAGAGGGAACACACCTAACCA
Organism: Macrotus californicus; assembly: GCA_007922815.1. Lineage (NCBI taxonomy): Eukaryota > Metazoa > Chordata > Mammalia > Chiroptera > Phyllostomidae > Macrotus > Macrotus californicus. The sequence goes on from VMDR010011880.1 coordinate 7,362, forward strand.
TAATAAAGGCCATACATCACAGATGGCAAACAAGGCCCGCAGGCTGACTCCGGCCCTCCACCTTGTTTTATCTGGCCCAGCACCTTGTTTCTACTCAGCAGCACTGAGCTCTCACTCAACTGTTAAGCAGTAGTTACATTTATACAGTCCTAAAATTACATTCGGGACTTTGAAGGCAACCACGAGGCTGATGTGGGCCCCGGTGCAAATGAGTCTGACACCACTGCCATATATAATAAACTCACCTCCAGCATCATACTTAATGGGTAAAAACTATAAAAGTTCCCCTTAAGATAGGGAACAAGACGGGGATGTCCCCTTTCACCTCTCTCATTCAGCACAGCACTGGAAGTCCTGGCCACAGCAATCAGACAAGAAGAAGAAATAAAAGGCATCCAAATTGGAAAGGAAGAAGTGAAACTGTATTTGCAGGTGACATGATCCTGTCATAGAGAACCCCAGCGATTCCTCCAAGAAAGTACTGGAACTGATGAATGAATTCAGCACAGTATCAGGATACAAAATTAATACCCAGAAATCAGTTGCCTTGGTATATGCAAATAATGAACTAAATGAAAGGGAAATTAAGAAAACATACCATTCACAATTGCTACAAAAAGAATAAAATACCTAGAAATAAACCTAAGCAAGGATGTAAAAGACCTATACTCAGAAAATCACCAGTACAAAACATTGAAGAAAGAAACTGAAGAAGATACAAATAAGTGGAAGCACATAATGTGTTCATGGATAATAAGAATTAACATCATTAAAATGTCCAGACTACCTAAAGCAATCTATAGGTTCAATGCAATTCCTATCTAGATTCCAATGATGTATTTCACAGAACTAGAACAAATACTTCAAAAATGTATAGGGAACCACAAAAGGCACCACATAGCTACAGCAATCCTGAGAAATAAGAACAAAGTTGGAGGATTCTTGTTACCTAATATCAAACTACACTACAAGGCCATAGTAATCAAAACAGCATGGTACTGGCATAAAACAGACACACAGATTGATGGAACAGAATAGAGAGCCCAGAAATAAACTCACACCTTTATGGTCAATTAATATTCGACAGAGGAAGCAAGCACATCCAATGGGCTAAAGATAGTCTATTCAATAAATGGTGTTGGGAAAATTTGGCAGATACCACGCAGAAAAATGAAACTAGACCCGTCTTACACCACACCAAAGGACAAATTCAAAATGGATCAAAGGCTTAAGTGTTAGACATGAAACCATAAAAATCCTACAAGAAAACATAGGCAGCAAAATCTCAGACATTACTTATAGCAATATTTCATCGGTTATATCTCCCCAAGCAAGGGAAACAAAACAGTTAAATAAACAAATGAGACTACATCAAACTAAAAAGTTTTGCACAGCAAAGGAAAACATCAACAAAATTAAAAGACAACCCACAGAATGGGAGAACACATTTACCAACACATCTGATAAGCGGCTAATATCCAAAATTTATAAAGAACTTACAAAACTCATCACCATAAAAACAAACAACCCAATTAAAAATGGGCAAAGACCTGAACAGACACTGCCGTAAAGAGGACATACAGAGGGTGCACAGATATATGAAAAAATGCTCAACATTACTGATCATCAGAGAGATGCAAATTTAAACTGCAATGAATACCATCTCACACCTATCAGAATGGCCATCATCAATATATCAACAAACAACAAGTGCTGACAAGGATGTGGAGAAAAGGGAACCCTTTTGCACTGTTGGTGGGAATGCAGACTGATGTAGCCACTGTGGAAAGCAGTATGGAGATACCTCAAAAAATTAAAAATGGATCTGCCTTTTGACCCAGAGATCCCACTTCTGGGAATATATCCAAAGGAAGCCAAAACGCTAATTCGAAAGAACATAAGCACCCCTGTGTTCACTGCAGCGTTACTTACTAGTGCCAAGATATGGAAGCAGCCCAAGTGTCCATCAGTACGAGTAGATAAAATAACTATGGGATATTTATACAGCGGAATACCACTCAGCTGTAACAAAAAAGAAAGTTTTGCCCTTTGCAAGACTAAGGATGGAACTGTAGAACATTATGCTAAGTGAAATAAGCCAGCCAGAGAAAGACAAATACTTTATGATTTCACTCATATGTGGAATCTAATGAACAAATGAACTAACAAGGAAAATGGGGACAGACTCACAGATGGAGGGCAGACGACAGTTAGTGGGAGGGATGAGAGGGTGGAGGGATTGAGCAAAAGGAAAAAGCACTCACGGACACAGATAATGGTGTGGTGATTGCCTGGGTGAGGCTGGTACAAGAGGACTAAATGATAATGAAATAAAATATAATATAAAGACTTTGTATTTACAAAACAAAAAGTAATATATGTCAGAAAAACATCTGAAAATAATTAAATGTGGTCCTGGCTAGTGCAGCTGATGGATTGAGCTTCTACTTAGGATGCAAAAAGCTGCAATGAAGGTCACTCTCAACCTACCACCAAGGAAAATCTGAATAATCTATAAAATTGTTATCTTTCTTGAGCTAGTCAAAGACCTAAAGTCACACTGACAATCAAGTAAATGAATATGTTTCTCCTTCAAAGAAGGACAGAACACATCAACGGTTCACCTTTGGTTAAACATAGAAGAAGAAAGCAGCCACCATACTAGTGGACAAGAAGAAATCAAGTAAAATTTTGACAAATTCTTAAAGGACAAATGTGAAGTACAGTGTCATTTAGAACAGACGCGAACCTGAGACACACAGGACCTCCATCAGAAAGACTGGAGTCACATCAGCAACCTGGAGAGCTCCCTCAGTGGCTCGGGCGTGCAGAGGCGATCAGCTGCTACTGGGTTACAAAATGAAGCCAGAACTCTTCTATGGCAGGAAGCAAAAACCCTTAAGCTGTTGAAGCAGCAGCAGGAAAGCAATGTTGTGGGGGAGGGTGGAATTCCCTTACTTCTGAGGGAGCAAGAGAAGTCAAACCTATCTGACTCTGGGAGAGGAGCAGTAAATACTCCTGCTACCAAGACAAAGATCGGCTGCTTCAGGAAGAGGGGCAGAGGCAGAAACTTCTGGGAGAAGACAGGAAACCCACTGGGCCCAGAAACCTACATTGATACCAAGCCTATGTCTACTACCATTGCAAGAGTGACAAGGAACTCCCTCACCCAAGACCATTCATAGACCCAGGCTGACTTTGGCTGCACTGGGAAGAAGCAATAGAAACACTGGAGAGCCCTAACCCCAAGGTGCCGGTCCACAGGACCTGCCCGATACTGGGGACGAACATGAAAACACAGAACTCCTTTTATTCCCACAGTGAACCCAGCACCAAGTAATAGCATCAGTATCTACTGCTCGTGGCACATCAAGTGCACAGAGAAAGATTCCCCTAAGAGGTGCAAACACAAAGGGTCTTGCTGAAAGCTGAGAGTGGAGCTGGCACACTGAGGAAAACCCTCCAGCTTCCAAAACCCCATTTTAAGCATAAGAAAGAACTGAATTTGAATTCACCACTAGAAGATATGGCAGGAAGTTTCCACACAAAATAACCCCAGATATAGCACAAATTGTGGAAGAGAAAAATTAAGAGGAAGATTTGAAGGCAACCAAATCAACATGCACAAAATAACACTATAACAGCCTTCTCGTCACAGCCTGTGGAGTCCAAGACACTGGAAGGACACCTTTAAAGATGTGGAAGAACAGCTGTCAACCCAGTTGTCAGGGACCAACACCACATTCCCGGTTTTCCTCCTACCTCTCGGACAGCTCCTTCGTAATTCCTTTGCACGGTCTTTCTCTTTCATGCAGCAGCACATTTCCGAATTCCTGATGGTTCAGTTCAAGTCCTTTTCTATTTTGCTCGCAATTTAATTCTATATTCTTCCCATAGGCAATCTCGCTCTTGTTCGAGGCTTTAATTTCTGCTTTCTAGCACATCACTTCAGTGTTGTATCTCCTACTTACGCTGTTTCTGAGCTGCCTATTTCATACTTTTACTTCAGTGTTTCACAGGCACTCAAGTTCAACATGTCCAAACTGAGGTTACAGCCTCACCTGACTTGGTCCTCTTCCGACCTTCCCTATCTCAAGAAGTTATTGTCTGTTAATGGCTCCTGACCCCTCTTATTTACAACACCATGCCCATGCACTTGTGCTTCCTAAATATCCCCAAATCCATCCATCTCTCTACCTCAGCTGCCATTATTCTCGCCCAGACTACAAACTTCTGTCCTGGCTGGTGGGGCTCAGTGGACTGAGTGCTGGCCTGCGAGTGCAAAGGTCGCTGGTTGGATTTCCAGGCAGGGCACATGCCTGGGTTGCAGGCCAGGTCCCCAGTTGGGGCATGTGAGAGGCAACCAATCTATCGATTTATCACTCACACATCAGTGTTTCTCTTCCTCTTTCCCTCCCCCTCTCTAAACTAAAAAATAAAATCTTAAAAAACAAACAATAACTATACACTTCTGTTGCATGAACATCTTACTGGCTAGTCATTTACCCTCCTGCAACTACTACTGTACCCCTTCAATCCGTTTTCCCTGTAGCATCCCAAATAATTCTTTACAGAAAGGGTGTCACACTTCTGCCTCCCTTAGGCTCTGCTTAAAACCTTCCAACAGCTTTACATGGGTCTGTGACCAAACTCCTTACAATAAACTCCACATGATGCAGATCTTTCATAACTTGCTTCATCTTGTACCACACTCCCTTGTTTTTCCCTTCTCTAATCACCCTGGCCTCCCGTCAGCTGCTCACAGACGCCATGCTCCCTCCGAGCACAGCGCCTCCCACGAGCTGTTCTGTTGAAGACCTCTTTGTTTCTGCCTGTTCATTCTTCAGATGTCAGTTCAAGTTTCAGGAAATCATTCCACGTCCTGCCCGAAAAGTTAAATTCCTGACACATGCTTCACCAGCATTACATAACTCTTCTCTGTGACATTTAACACAGGCACAATTTTAGATTCATTTCTGATTATTTAATACTCAACTTCTCCAGTAGGCTATAAGTTCCATGAGGATCAAGGCTTATATCTGCTTTTGTTCACAATTTAATTTTAATGCCTGGGCATAGCACATGTATAATAAATTCTTATTGACTGAAAGAATGATATAGAGAACATAGGCTTAAATGTAAGACATAACAATGACATGAAACTTTCAGAGATATTTTTATATTTACTTACCAAGAAGAGAGAAAAGGTAAACTCAGAACTAGACCGAAAACAATACCTAAAAAAATAAATTTGTAAAATGTCTTACCTAGACACGAATTCACTTAGTTCTGAATATACGGTGGGCTCCATTATTATGTTGAGGTCAGTAATAACAGAAGATAAATTCTCCTTATTCTAAAATTTTAAAAAAGTTTATGTATCAGAGCACAGTAAACATTTAAATAACATAAAGACAAAAATAATTTAAAAACTTATGCAAAATGAAATGCCACCAAGTAACTGGAAAAGGTAATCTATAGAAGGTACTGAAAATACTGGTTATCTGTTAAAAGAATGAAATCAGATCCTTGCTCCAAAATAAAAACTAAAATGAACTTCGAGTGAATCACTCACTTAAATGTTATCTAATTACTGAGCAAGACAATATTTTTTACAAAACAGTAATTAAAAAAGCAAGCAAATTAGATAAAAACTCAGAATATCTATATAAAAATAATTTCATAACTAAAAGAGAAGCAATAAACTGAGGGAAAATTTTACCATAAACGTAACAAAGAGGAAAACCGAAAAGACAAAGGCAAGGCACAGTAACTAAAAACTCAAGGTGAAAGATAATTTACATGGAAACAATGTTCACTCTCACTAGTAACAAAATAAATGTAAATTAAAACCATGAGATGAGTTTTTTTTCTAGAAAACCATTTGGGCAATGCATAACTTAAAATATTCAGTCTCTATACCGACAATTTGACTTTTAAGAATCTATCCTGACATAATAGGAAATGAAGACAAAGCCTTCTGGCTATTATTACAAAAAGCAAAAAGCAACTCAATATTCAATCATGGGGATTGCGAAATAAACTTACGTATTTTGAAATGCAATTCAGGTTTTCTTCTTTACTCTAGTAAATTTTCTTCTATTATATACTTGCCTATAATTTCTCTTTCACTTTTTTCTCTTGTTTTTGAAAAAATCATATATTGACCCTCCATTTTCTGTCTTCCGGCTTTTTCATCTTCTTGGTTCTTCTTAACCCTTTCGGTACGAGCGCCGGATATATCCAGCGCCCATACAATGGCTCACAATGGCTCACCTCGTACAGTGGGAGTGTCGCATCAGCGGAAAGAGCGCTCGTACCGAAAGGGTTAAAGGTGATTTTTCTCCAGCCTATCCTTTATATTCCACTCCTGGCTACTTCTAACACAGTTTTTAGGACTGTAATCGTGTCCCTCCATCTCCTTCCCTCCCCTCCCTGCTTCCTTTCTTCCACTCAACCCTGTTACTCTTTTCTTTATCATCACCCAAGGACATGCCCACTGATTTTTTATTTTCATATTTTTTAGAGAACAGAGAAGGAAAGGAGGGAGAGAGGGAAAGAAATATCAATGTGAGCAAGAAACATCAGTTGTTTGCCCTTTGTATTTGCCTTGGGTGGGAACCGAACCTTCAACCCAGGCGCGTACTGACTGGGAATCGAATCGTGACCTTTCTGTCTATGGAACACACCAACCAAGCCACACCGGCCAGGGCCTCTCTGTTACTCTTATTAAATTTTCTTTAAATACTTTCATTTGAGAGTTACAGCAATTTTATGTAGCATGTTCTCGTATTTCCTGGATTAATTCTTCCCAAGTGAACTCATCTCCATTTTCTTATTAATTTCTCTCATGGTAGTATTTTTACAGAGGTGACAATGCAAGAACCCTACATCATCTCTGGGCTCCAAACTCTGTGGCTCCTATTTATTAATAAGAGTAAGTCTAGAAATTTTTGCTGTTTCCTAGGAACAGAGTAAATGGATACTCCTTGGTTCTTCTCCATTTGTCTAGCTACTCTCTGACTTGTACCTTTGTATTTGAGCTGCTGGAGAAATGGATATGATGGTTTACAACCTTTGTTCAATTTTTCAGCTACTAAGGGTATAGTGGGGACTGTCAGTTTTAAATGGGCATTTGCCATTCTATATCTAATCAAAAACATACATTTCAGAGGCACAATTACAACTCAATAATAAAAAGACAACCCAATTAAAAACTGAACAAAAGATCTCAACAGGCATTTCTTCACAGGTGACAGATAAAAGGCCAGCAAGCACTAGTCATGTAATAGTTCGATTTGACCCAGCAATTCTACTCTTAGATATACACCCAAGAAACCAAAAACACGTCTACTTAAAAACTTGTACAGGAATGTTTATAGCAACATTCTTCAAAATAGCCAAAAGTGAAAACAACTTCAAATGTCCCTTAACTAATGAATGAATAAACAAAATGTGACATAACCAGAAACGGGATTATTCAACCAAAAAAGAATGACGCGATGATACATGCTACAACGTGAACGAACCTTGAAAACATGAAGTGAAAGAAGTCAAATGAAAGGACCACATGTTATCATTCCGTTCACATGAACCGTCTGGAATAGGCAAACCCACAGAGACAAAACAGATTAGCTGTTGCTTAGATCTGGGCAGAAGGAGAGGGACTGAGTGGTGACAAAGAGCATGAAGTTTCTTTCTGTTCTTCTTAAGATTGTATTCATTTATTTTTAAAAAGAGTGGAAGGGAAGGAGAAAGAGGGAGAGAAACATCGATGTGAGAAACACCGATCAGCTGTCTCTCCCAGGCATCCTGGAGGGGGACCAAACCCAGACACAGGAATGTGCCCTGAAATCGAACTGAACCGTCGACCTTTGGCTTTCTGGGACAACGCCCAACCAACCAGTCAGGGCTGCTGCAGTTTCTTTTTGAGGAGATAATTTCCTAAAAATTGATGAAGTGATGGTTGCACAACTCAGAATATACTAAAAACTACTAAATGTACGAGTACATACTAAATGGATGAATTATACATATGGTATGTGAATCATATCTCAATAGAGCTGTTACAAAAAAGAAAAAAAATCTCAGAGTCATGTCTTGTCTTTTGCTCAAGTGTGTGTGAGTACAGATTTTGGCCTTTCACAGATTGGGAGAGGCAAATAATCCTGTCAGCGTAAAGCCTATGATTTACTGACCCCCTATTATTTATTTTTTGGGGGAGGAGCCCATCTGGATTCTGTTCAGCCACTGAAAAGCTGACTTCAAGATCTAGTTTTGCCATCTCTCTCCGGCATGTCGTGCTGCTAACCAGGCCAGTCTTGCCCAGCTGGTGGAGGAGCGAAGGGAGCTTATAAACAAGCTGGCTTCAAAGACACTGTGTGAGACTGAGCAGCACATTCCCTTCTACCACAGTGCACTGCACTTAAGCCCAAAGCTTTCATTCTTCTCTTCAACTTAAGAACTGTGAGTAGAATCGTTCAGGAAAATGGTCCCATTAACTTTGTAAAATTTATACACTGCTTACGAAGCACCCTATAGCAAATTTCAGTGTCTTCTTTCACTTGCATTTGAATGTATTCATATCAGGTACATTTTCTTTGGTGCATGTGATATAGGATTTATTTTATTTTCTATTTTTGACTTTAGAGAGAGGGGAAGGGAGGGATGGAGAAAGATAGGAAGAGAAATATTGATGTGAGACATATCGATCAGTGCCTTCTGTGCTCCCTCCCATATGTGCCCTGATGGGGGACCAAACCTGCAGCCCAGACATGTGACTTGACCAGAAACCTAACCAGCAACCTTTCAGTTCACAGGGTGACACCCAACCAACTGAGCCACACCGGCTGGGGCAGGATTTTACTCTTTTTAATGAAAAAATTTCTCTATTTGGCCCTGACCGGTGTGGCTCAGTTGGTTGAGTGTTGTCCCACAAAGGGAAGGGCCACCAGATCGACTCCCAGCCAGGGCACATGCCTGGGTTGCAGGCCCAGGCCCCTGGGTGGGGTGCAAGAGAAAGGCAGAAGATGAATGCTTCTCTCCCTTCCATTCCTCTCTTCCTACCCCTCTCTCTAAAAATAAATAAAGAAAATCTTTTTAAGAATAATAAAAAAATAAAAGGTTCCCTCTTATTTAATCATTTTGTTCATTTCACTGGGCTTCAGAACACTGTCAGTCTGTCCCCTTGCCCCAGACTCCCACCGATCACATTTATTATGTTGCATGGACTATGGATGCTGACACATGTCAACTCTTATGTCCTCGTAACTCCGCACACACAGCACAGCACTGCGAACACCAGGCAGTACATCTGGGGAACCGAGATGAATGTTCCAGCCACCTATGACAGCAGCTGTATCAACGTGGGTAGTTGTTCAAATCCTCCAACTACATTTCTGTTAAAAAATACAGGGGTTGACCTAGATAATCCATAAGGTCACTTTTGATTCCAACATTCTATTATGATGTTAGTTCATTCTGGCTTCTAACATTGTATTACCATGATTTTATTACAACAACATTCTATGAAGACAGAAATTATTTAAATTTTCTGATAGCTAAACATCTCCCTCTAGTGGAAATTTTGTTAAAAAATGTTTTAGTTTGTAGAAAATTGTTGTCTTCATCGTTTTTTTTCATCAGTTTCAATTACAAAAATCTGCTCGACATGTAAAATGGCAACATCATCTTAAAAGGCAATGTGGTGCTATCAACCAGAATTTACACCTACATCTCCTTTGACCTAGCATCCCCTGAAAATCTATTTCTAAAGATACACTCTACTTATATGAGTAGGACTAGAATATGTGAGGATTTACCATTAAATAATAAAAAATTAAAAAATAATTCTCATTACCCTATTACATCATAATTCTAAGCAACAAAAACAAAAAAATAAGAGTGCTTTGTTCCCTTCTCCTCCAAAAAAGCCTGAGTCCCACATATGACTTATTTCTAGAATCTTGCTGATTCAAGAGTTCTTCGTGATTGCTTTCAATATCTTGCTTACCACTCTGGTCCTCAAGAAGAATCATAAAACTGTCAAGGGGCAGAGAGAAAATGAGTGTTCTTAACACAGCCTGGGAGAATATGCTCTTTCTGCAGCCAAGCAAGACTGAGCAGTTCAGAAACACCTACGTACTTGGAGATGTGAATAGTGACAATGCACGTCTCTTTAGAGACTTGGCAATTACTGTGTTCTGCGTCTTTCAGGGACTATCAACTCTTCCTCTCTGATCTGTCCCATACGGGACAGAAACTGCTGGCACCCTCAATTCTTCACTTCTTTTATGCCTCAAATTTTCATTAGGTACAAGGCACGAAGAATGAAAAGTAAACTTCCAGCCTCCCTTGTACTAAATTATTAGCCAAGAGAATGAAGATGAAAATTGTAAGTGTTACAATTTTTCAAAAGTACCCTTCAAAGGAAAGAGTAAACCCTGTTTGCCTACTTTCCTCCTGATGGCTGAAATGCTAGCGTGACCCACACTGTGGTGTGGAAGCCATGTGGGTGATGGCAGAGCCTGATTATCAAGAAGCTCTTGAAAACTTACATGACAACTTATTGAAGCAACAGAAAAACAGACTTTTAGTACCTGAAACCACCTTTATTTTTAGGTTTTTGTCATGTGCAGCTCAACTAATTCTAATTCGTTAAGCATGTGAGCTAACGGTGTAACCTTCGGCCATTAGTAGTAAATGGTCAGAAAATGTGCAGTCATGCTTCGGTAGTAGGGAATCAGAGTATTTGCTTAAAACACTCTTGACAGGGAAGTAAGGGCTAGGCTGGTGCTGCCACTACCTGGTAGGAGGCAGGAAACACGGCCTCTGCGGCAGGAGGAGCAGGGCCTGTGTGTCAGGGCCCACCCGGCTCTGGTTCTGTCTGTGCTGCCTCATAGCAGCCACCCAAGACCAGCAAGCCCGACCACTGTGGGAGACACAGGGCCCAGCGCCAGTTCACCCTGGGAAGGCCTGTGGTCAGGCAGTAGCCATTCTTCAGAAGCATACCATATTATAAAAAATGTCCCCAAACGGTGACCTCATCTTTGATTTGACTCATAGTGGGATCAAACTACTTGTCTGATGCTTTCCTTCAGAGCCTTCAGGGTGCCAAAGTATGCAAATTTAAAAAAAAAAAATTTAAAATATGCAGTCTAAGAACAACAAGAGAAAATGAAGTCTATTTTACAATCTCTCAGGCCAAGCCCTACTAATGAGCACACCAGTCACTGTTCGGGCACAACCCATCCAGACCCACTGAGCAATTCGATCACCTCAACTTCAGAGGACAGTCTCTCTGTTCAATTAGGCTTTTGGACAAACGTCCCAAGGGCAAGCCTGATAACTCATGGAATGACTGTGAAAACAGAGGAACACCTGTAGCAGAAAAAGCCTGCAGGACCCCAAGGCTACCGGGACACCCCTGCGCAGTTTCCTGGGTAATATATACACTCACAGTACAGACCTTCTGAGACATGGAACTGGACCTCAAGCCTATGACTGTGCCGCCTGACATGGACTGCAGGTGTGGCCCAATAATGGAGGCTAGAATGCAGGTGAGCATTTGGAGTTCTGCTACTCTGAGTTTAGGATCACATCAGCTACAAAGAAAATGCAGCTGGTCCATTTGTAATGCAAGCTTCTGCAATGGGACAACATCCATGAATTCCTGGGGTGCACTAGGAAAAGCCTGGAGTCCTGGCACAAGCCATCCACCCTAAAGGAGACTAACCCATTTGGGTTCATGTTCTGTTTCACTTTTCAGTTTTCACTTCATGCAGAACAACATCATTTTAGTGAACCTACATGGTTCCAGGGCCTGGTGCCAACCTGGGAACAATGTACCACCCTAGGGTCACTCATTACCTATGCCCCTGACTGTGTCCTATTCTGCTCAACAGCCTTGGCAATGTCACACTGTCAGGTATGTTGGTCACCCTGGCAGTGTTGAGAGGGAAGCCCTGGCTGGATATCTCAGTTGGTTAGAGTATCATCCTGATACACCAAGGTTGCAGTTTTGATACCTGGTCAGGGCACACACAAGAATCAACCAATGACTGCGTAAATAAGTGGAACAACGAGTTGATGTTTCTCTCTCCCTCCAGCCCCACTTTCTCTCTCTCTCAAATCAATAAATACAAATTTTTTTTAAAAAAGAAAGGGAACACTGTGACAGAGCAAGATGGGAGCTCTGTCACCTGATGAGGGGCCTAGAAATTCCTCAGCTCATTCTCACTCAGCCTGCCAGCACCAGCGGTGATAATCAGGATATGAACTGAGAAGAGTTCTCAAGAAGCAAATCCTCTGCTCCAAACAACTGGACCCAGGCACTCCTGACTAGTTCCTAAGGAGGCAGAGTCCTAATACCAAAGATCAACTCCCGTCCCATATAAAAAGAGAAAACGTGGGCTGTTTTTGTGGGCTGAGGACAAGGATGAGGAATCCTGGCACATGACCATAAATGTAAGTGAACACCTCGTCCTTAGGACTTAGGACTTGGTGTAATCACTAGCCTACATATACTTCAGTTACCTGAGGAGCTTAAGCCAAGGCAGCCTTCCTGCCTGTCCTTGTTCCACTTTCTTGACAGGCCCAGCTGGCAAAACCAACTGGTTCAAAGTGGTTTCTGCTATCAAAGCATGAACCCCGCCCTGGTCAGTTCACAGAATTATGCTTGACCCCACTCTACAGAGCCAGCCTTTGAAGGTGTCAGAGCCTCGTTCACCTCCTCCATCCTGGTCTCATGCTACACATCATTCTGTCTGCTTCCTGATTTTATGGGAAAATCTCAGCCAAAAGTATCCTCTTCCTGTGTTGTGCCTCAGCAGTCTGGTACGACTCGCTGGCGTAACTGTGAACCACCCTGGAGTCTGATCCTCCATCCCAGAGCAGTGTTTAGATGGCTGTGGTCCCGGATGACCACAACTCCATGAGGGACCCTAAATAACAACCCCCAAATTCCCGACCTATACATAGGAAAGGGTGAGATACTAAATGTTGTTTTAAGTCATTACATTTTGGGGAACCTTGTTAAGTAGCAATAGGTAACATATAAGAAATGGCTGCCATATTAGTGAACTACTGAGGGCATCCAGGACTGTTCCCATGACTTCAGGGCTTGAACTGTTAGCCCAGGAACATCTTGTAATCTACCCTGCAATAACAAAATACCATGTGCAGTTGTTGGGGTGCAGTATTTGTACTTTAAAAATTTTTTGAAATGGTATCACTTTGCACAAATATGCTACAAGGAGATCCTGGTTCATGAACTCCTCCTGAGCTCAGCCACTGCTGGAGGCTGGGGGTGGGGGTGGGGATTTTTTATTTCAAAGCAACAGAATCTTTGTTATCACAACACACCCTTTAATTTACCTGGACTTCCAGAATCTGAAATTCAACTTGAAATGTAATCATGTGGCAATTTCCTGATAATTTGTGTCTTTGTAGAACTTTCTTTATACCTATCAGAAAAACAAATATTTTATTTGCAAATAACAATTTCCTTCAAATATCCATTAATTAATTTTATGTGAATGTGTCTAATATTCATGTGGGTATATGTGTGAGGTATGTTAGTATTAGCATTGAAAATATCTAGAGTAATGTACACCAAATTGATTACTTTTGTAAAATAGAATTAAATCAACTTGTACTTTTTAGTCCTCAATTATACCAAAGATTACAATGAAGTACAAATATTTTTCATGTAACCACTTCAGTAAGTCAAGAGACAGAAATTTTAAAGTACCCCCTGAAGTTGCCTCAGGCCGTTTCCCAGGCTATACTCTACCCCCCTGCCTGAAATAACCACTATTCTGACTTTATGAAGATCTAGATTTGCTAATAAAGGTATTTTTAGAAGGGCACAATTCTACAAGGATAAAAAGAAGGAAAAAGATGAAAGTCACCTAATTTTGGAAGCTGAAAATCATATAGATGAACTAGATATCACATGGAAAAGTAGAACTTACTTACCGGCAGACTCAGGAAAACTGAAACCTAAGCCAACAATGGGAAAAAAAGCTTAGAATTGAACCCACTTCTATAGCAGAATATACCACAAAGGCTTTCTGAGTCCGTAGCACCAAGCACTTCGACAGACGGGGCTGAACTTGGAGCCCCAAATAGGAAGACTGAGACCTTCTGCCTGGCCTGCGCTCACTCTCCACTCTGCCTGCATTCCAACTCTGTTTTCAGGCATCACTCATTTCTGTGTGTAACTCAAACACCCACTGAGGTGAGCTGTCCAAGACTGAGGGTCACTCTCCTTTCCGTGTCTAGAGGATTATTTCAATGGGAGCCAGGAAGTATTTCCAAAAGTGATTCCTTCTTTAGGGAATGGTACTTCTGTCCAAACAAAGTTCCTGATATCCAACTGCACAGCTGAATTAGCCCCACTCTCCTGTTAATGCATCACAAATCCGTGGCAATAAAACTTAGTTACACAGACCAGAAACCCTCCTTGGGTCAATAGTCCCGCTGCTGAAACATTTACCTTGGCCACAGGCTATGTTCAATAAGAGTGTAGTAGTACTGTGTATGAGGCATCTCTCATGTCGGTGGTGGACAGTCTCCTAAGAGCTACAAATTAACGGCGCTGTTGTTCTTACAATCACTGGTCTCTGTTACTTGACTATTAAGTTACTTAACAAGACACTGTCTCCTTAATATCTACCTTAGGCAGCTTTTAAAAGAGTTATTAGGTACACTGTGATGATCAAGACACCCTACAAAACAAGGCTTACCACATCCACACATTCAAATAGTTACCGTGTAGAATTTCAGTTCAATGATATGTCACTGAATTTCCTATGCATAACAAGGCAAGCTTCAACACTACTTCTAGGTAAAATTTAACACTTACTCTTTTCTGTCATCTCAGTGCTTGTTAGGTTTTTTGTCTTCTTAGAGTAACTGATTATATTGATGCCAGTAAGTGTGCTTAGAAACAGAAGTTCTGATTCTAAATGTCCAAGATCGCTTCTCAGATCTTTTGAAGATTTCCATTCTTCAGGAACAGATTGGCATATTTCTTGAAATGATTTTCTAAAAAGCAAATATTGGAAATAATTACTGTATGAAGAAACCATCTAAGCCCTGGCCAGAGTGGCACAGCAGGTTGGAGCATTGTCCCATAAAGCACAAAGTCACAGGTCTGGTCCCCAATCAGGGCACATACCTAGGTTGTGGGTTCAGTCCCTGGTTAGGGAGTACAAGAGGCAACCAACTGATCATTCTCTCCCTTCCCCACCCTCTAAATTCAGGAAGCATGTCCTTGGGCGAGGATTAAAAATAGAAACCATCTAATATCTACAAATTTCTTCAAACAGTTCCCATGTTGTCCTTCTGAATCTTCTTCCATTAAAACCAACTCAAAACCAATGTGGCTTACTCACACTGAAACCTTTTCTCGTAATAAAAAAACAAAACTAACCAAATCATCCTACCATATTTTTATATATTCAAAGAAAATACAAAAATATTATCACGGAGTATTTTATAGAATTAAAATATCCATTTAGGTAGGAAAGTTTAAAATGCTCCAACCAAAATGTGTGATATATTGAGATATCTCAGATTATTTTAAGAAATTCATCAAATTAAAAACAAAATAAATTAGCAAGCTTTCACTTCCAAAACAAGTAAAATATCAGAGAGCATTTTGTGTTAAGAGATTCTCAATATCAGGGAAGACAGCGGCGAGATAGGTGGGAGGGGGGTCCACTTGCCCCTGCGCACAGGTGAGACACCGAGCCGATCTTCTGAGGATCAGAGGGAACCACCAACGGTATTCCAGCCTATATGAAGACTGGAGGCCAGAAAGTGCAGAGGACATTGGAAAATCACATGGTAAGGAGCGTGCTTCAGAACAATAAGGTCCCTGGGACCAGGGCGGCTGCAGCCCCAGGCCCGGTGCCCGCCTGGTCTGCCGCAGGATTCTTGGGAGAGAGGCAGGTCAATGGCTCCCTCCCCTGCCAAACAAGGTTTGAGCAGCACCAAGAAGGACCTGGATGCTTGAAGTCACAGGAGGGGAATAAACACGAAGTGGCAAACACACAGGGCGGTGTGCACCCACTGAGACTGTGGACGCCGGCTGGGAAGAGTTGGGCCGAGATGGACCCTGACCTGGTCAGTCCCCGGTCTGGTTGGAGAGTTGGATGTGAGAGGCCAGGCATCTGTTTAGAGTGGCAGGCTTGAATAGGAGGAATTTTTCAAAAAGAAAAAGGAAAAGAAGAGGCATTTAGTGGCTGTTTGGGGACTTCTCCCACAAGTGAGACAACAAAGCCTGGAGCTGTGAAAAGACCAGAGTCGGACCCAAAGAGGGGTCATCCCAACAGCTGCGACAGTGAGAGAAATTTCACTTTGCTACTCCAGAGAACTTGCAAATTATTGAATATCTGTATTATTATTTTTATTATTCTTACATCTTATTTTATTAGTTTTTTTTTTATTTCTCCTCTTTCTCTTTAGTCTTCTTTGCTTGGTTTGTTAAATTGCATTGTTTGACTGGTTTCCCTTGTTCTCTCTTTCATGGTGTATTTTTAATTTTCCGTCTTTCACTTCCCTTGTGTTCCCATAGCACACTCTCTAGGTTGTGTACTTCCTATTCTTGTTATTCAGATCACATAGATTCTGTCATATGACTGTTGTTCCATTATTATTATAAATAATTGTTGTTCCATACAATTGTAAATACTATACAGCACCCCTCCCAGATCTTAGCTCACTTCACTGTTTCCTAAACTTTATTACTATTGTGGTTAACTCTATTCTCTCCCACACTACACCTATTTTCTAACCTTTTCTCTCACTTTACCTCATAATCTGACCTCCCACAAGCTCACTGCCTTCTAGATCCAACTCACAATCCTTCCCGCCACCCAACAAGAGTCTTAACTTTTTCCCACCCTTTCTAAAAAGTGGATAGGTGGGTGAAATATCATGGTTAACATTATATATATCCCAAGGACCTCCTATCTCTTCTCTATGAGTTGGTATATTAAATACCATAAAACACACTCCTGCTGTCTTAATCCATTTTGCCTTCTCCCTCCAACTGATCACAAGAAAGAGTAGGTAGGAGCTGTGAACACCAGTACACCTGCTGGAAGAGGAAATCCACCAACAAAGGAACCACCAACAGACAACAATAGAAGAAGGTGAAGGAGGGATGGAAGCCACACTAACCTAAATCCAGGACTGATCTGGAAATACAACTAAGTGGTGGAGAAATAACCCAGAACAAACAACTGAACAAGAGCAAGAGAAAAGCCTAAAAACCACGTACAGACCGAAGAACCAGCTTCAACACAACCTGTCCACACCTGAACAACAGAGTACAAGACATGGTAGATGGAGTGCTCCTCAGTTAACCAGCTGGAGGGAAGGACCCACCAAAGACAGACCCAACGACAATCAAAACCCAAAGACATCCACAGAGCCAACATAAATGACAGCCCAAGACCAGCAAGCTCAAGAGATCAAAGAGACTGCACCACGGACTCTCACAGGGCTTCTACCATAGAAGTTCGCACCATAAACCCAGGGAGTCAGAACAATCCAATTTAAAAGTACACACTAACAAGAAGAGTCTCACAAACAATGGGAAGACAAAGAAACAAATCCCAAATGAAAGGAAAGCAGGAAGCCTCAGAAAAAATG
Organism: Macrotus californicus; assembly: GCA_007922815.1. Taxonomy (NCBI): domain Eukaryota; kingdom Metazoa; phylum Chordata; class Mammalia; order Chiroptera; family Phyllostomidae; genus Macrotus; species Macrotus californicus. Next base: position 25,026 of record VMDR010011880.1, read on the forward strand.
CTAAACGAAAAAGAGGCAAGTCAACTATCAGATATTGAGCTCAAAGCAATGGTTATGAGGAAGCTCAATGACCTCACAGAGAATTACCAAAATCTACAGGAAACTACAATAAACTCACTGCAAACTACATTAACATGAAAAAGGAAATAGAAACTATCAACAAGGGCCAAGAGGAAATGAAGAATACAATTTCTGAACTGAAGAACACAGCAGAAGGAATCAAAAGCAGGCTCGATGAAGCAGAGGATCGGATCAGTGAGCTGGAGGACAAGGTAGAAAAAAGACCCAGAAAGAGCAAGAAAAGGAAAAGAGGCTCAGAAAGAACGAAGAGGGGTTAAGGGAAATGCAGGACAACATAAAATGTAATAATATCCATATAATAGGGATACCAGAAGGAGAAGAAGAGCAAGGGATAGAAAACCTGTTTGAAAATGTAATGATGGAAAATCTCCCTAACTTGATGAAAGAAAAAGTCACACAAATCCAGGAAACAGAGAGTCTCAATCAAGAGGAACTCAAAGAGGCCCACTTCAAGACACATCGTAATTAAAATGGCAAAATTCCAAGACAAAGAGAGGATCTCAAAGGCAGCAAGAAGGAAAAAGGAAGTAACATAAAAGGGATCCCCGACAAGACTAGCAGCTGACTTCTCAATGTAAATGCTCCAAGCCAGAAGGGAATGGCAAGGAATATTCCAAGTAATGAGAACCAGAGGCCTGCAACCAAGACTACTCTATCCAGCAAGGTTCTCAATTAAAATGGAAGGCCAAAAAAAGAGCTTCCCAGACAAAAGAAGCCTCAAAGAATACACCTCCTCCAAACCAGCTCTGCAAGAGATGCTAAAGGGTCTGCTTTAAGAACAGGAAGAAAAACACTGAAAGAGAGAGGAACACAGGTACGAAAAAATGGCAATGAATAAGTACCTATCAATAATAACCCTTTATGTAAATGGATTAAATGCCCTAATCAAAAGACACAGAATAGCTGAATGGATAAGAAAACATGACCCACACATATGCTGCCTTCAAGAGACCCACCTCAGAACAAAAGACCTACACAGGCTGAAAGTGAAGGGCTGGAAACAAATATTCCAAGCAAATGGACAGGAAAAAAAAAGCCGGCGTAGCAATACTGATATCAGAAAAAATAGACTTCCAAAGAAGAGCCATAAAAAGAGACCCAGAAGGTCACTTCATAATACTCAAGGGAACAATCCACCAAGAAGAAATAAACATTGTAAACACATATGCACCCAACATAAGAGCACCCAAATATATAAAGAAAACCTTGGAGGACTCCAAGAAAGATATTAACAGCAACACAATTATAGTAGGGGATTTTAACATCCCACTGTCAAAAATGGACAGATCTTCCAAACAGAATGTCAACAAAGATATTGTGGCATTGAACAAAGCCCTAGATGAAATGGACTTAACTGATATATATAGAGAGAGAGCCTTTCATCCCAAAGAAACAAAATACACACTCTTTTCAAATGCACATGGGACATTTTCAAAGATAGACCACATGATAGGTCACAAAGCAAGCCTCAACAAATTCAACAAAATTGAAAATCATATCAAGCATTTTCTCCGACCACAAGGGACTGAAACTAGAAACCAACCTCAAGGAAAAAAACCCCAAACACTCAAACTCATGGAGATTGAACAGCATGCTATTAAACTATGAATGGGTCAAGAATGAGATCAAGGAAGAAATCAAAAAGTTTCTGGAAACAAATGAAAATGAACAAACAACAATCCAAAACTTATGGGGCAGAGCAAAGGCAGTCCTGAGACGGAAGTTCATAGCAATACAGGCCTACCTAAAAGAGATAGAAACATTTCAAATAAACAACCTATCCCAATGCCTCACAGACCAATACAGCTGATGAAATTGAAGCAGTAATAAAAAAAAACTCCCAACACACAAAAGCCCTGGACCAGACGGTTTCACAGGAGAATTTTACAAAGCATTTAAGGATGACCTAACCCCTATCCTTCACAGATTATTCTAAAAAATCCAAGAAGATGGAAGACTCCCAAACTCTTTTTATGAAGCCAGCATTATCCTAATCCCAAAACCAGATAAAGACATAACAAAGAAAGAAAACTTCAGGCCAACATGTCTGATGAACATAGATGCTAAAATCCTCAAGAAAATACTGGCAAACTGAATCCAGCAATGTGTTAAAAAGATCATACACCCTTATCAAGTGGGATTCATCCCATGGATGCAAGGATGGTACAATATTAGCGAATCAATAAACGTAATACACCACATAAAACGAAAGACAAAAATCAAATGATCATATCAATAGATGCAGAAAAAGCATTTGATAAGATACAGCACCCATTTATGATAAAAACATTTAGCAAAATGGGAATAGAGGGAGCATTCCTCAACATAATAAAGGCCATATATGAGAGACCTACAGCCAACATCATACTCAGTGGGCAAAAACTTAGAGCTTTCCCACCAAGATCAGGAACAAGACAAGGATGCCCGCTTTCACCACTCCTATTCAACATAGTATTGGAAGACCTAGCCACAGCAATCAGACAAGAAAAAGAAATAAAAGGCATCCAAATT
>VMDR010011881.1:0-27618 GCA_007922815.1 Macrotus californicus
CTTTTAACTTCTGTCTGTTTTCTTTTCCTTAGTGTGTGTGTGTGTGTGTGTGTGTGTGTGTGTGTGTGTGTGTGTGTCAAATGTCCTTTATTGAGTATGGGTTAATTTTATAATGTGGAAAACCTCCTCTATGAAATAAAAATAGAAACATTTTTTACCTTCTTGAGTCCTTAGGAAAGTCTAGAGGGGCTAGCCTTCAATGTAAAGAGTTACAGAAGTACTTGCCTGTTAAACTAAGAAAGTTGCTAGACGAAAAACAAAGCAATAGAAGTTAAAAGTAGTCTGCAATCAATTTAAAGCCTGGTAGGTATATTAAATTAATTTTATGGAGAGCATATACCTCTGTAGAAACCCATGCAAAGGACACAGGAGGAGAAATTATATTTCTTTACCTTTTAAATGTGTGCTTAGGGCAAAAAGGAGGAGGGTGATTATAATGAATAGAAAAGGCATTAAATAGAATATCAAAGCAGGCAGGCATAATATAATTCATTATTGTTTTTCCCTCATCTAGTTTAGATTTGTAAAACAAGTTGGGGCCATGTGTGGGGTCCACAAAGTTAGAAATGGCCAATGAGCTTCTTAAGAAAAAGCCTTGGCTTGGATACTTGTTGGCTGGACAACAGAAACGGGGAGAGAGATGCAGGTTGATTTGTGCAACCAACACATCTGAGTTCTAGTCCCACTTGTCGCTAAGTCATTGCCAACTTTCTTGGGATCAGTTTTCTGATCTATGCAATGTGTTCATTCATTCATTAAATATGTACTGGGTGCTAGACACTGTACTGGGTAGCAGGATACAACTTGAACAAGACAGACTATGGTGTCTTCTCTGTCTTACATTTTCGTGGGGGAGACCCCATTGAAGAGTAGTGTATTGTGCTGGAGTAAATCCAGTTCTACCCTTAAAGCTCCCACTTCAAACACTTTTATCACTTGGCCTCTGGAATAGCACTTTCTCTTATTACTCCCTCTTCATGCTACTTTTCCGGTCCGTCCCGATGATCTGTGCTTCTAAATGTTAGTGTTCCAGAGGCTCCACCCACTGGCCCCTTTTTATCTCTAACTATACTTGCCCTTTAGGTAATTTACAGCAGTCTTGTGACCATAAATGTCATTTTATATCATAATTTCTGGGTTTGTATCTTCAGCCTGATATATCACTTTAACTTAAGACTCAACTCTCCATTCATTTAATAGTCCTCTTCAAATTTAAAGTCCAAGAAATAAGTCTTGATTTGGGCTCAGCCCTCATAAAATATCCATTTTCCTGAAAACTCCCCCTGTCAAAAAGTAGCACCTCCATTCTACAAGTCAATCAGGCTAAAACATTTGGAGTGATCTTTGACTTCTCTTTTCATTTTTTTTCAAATCCTACATCTAATTCATCAGTATATCTTACTGGCTCTACCTTCAAAATGTATTCAGATTCCAACTTTCACCATTTCTCCTGCTATGACTCTATTCTGAACAACTATAGTCTCTTACCTTGATCATCATGGCAGTATGCTCACCGGCTTCCCGCGACTTATCATCCCCTTCAGTCTAGTCTCAATGAAGCAGCAAGGCTAACTCTTTAAAAAACTAGAGAGAGTGTGTTCCTGTCACTGTTTCTGATTTTCCTAAGTGTAAAAGCTAAAGAACTTCGTGTGGCCAGCAAGCCCCTGCCTTGATGCAGTTGCTGGCTGTTGCTCTGATGTCATCTCCTGCTGTAGTCCCCTGTCCAACATGCTCTAATGCTCTGTCTACACAGGCTCCCTTGTTGTTGCTCCAACATGCTAGGCTCTTCCTGTTTTAACACTTTTACACTGGCTGTTCTCCTTGATTGAAAAGCACTTTTTTTTTTTAGATATCACATAGCTTGCTCCCTCATTGCCTTCATATCTTTGCTAAAATGATCTTCCCTTATTGGAGAGATTTCCCTGATTACTCTACATAAAATTTCAGCCCACATCCCCAGGTCCCCAGAGCTACTGCTTTGCAAAATTCCAGAGAGTAGCATTCATCGGAGTCAAGCAAATTGGGTTCCTTGGAGTTGGGCAGGGTGCAGCCCAGGGAGCTATACGCAATAGCCCTGTCCATCACTGTGTCTCACTCTGCTCTGTTCTTCTTCATAGTACTTAGTGCTACCAGAAATAGATTTTTGTTTATTTATTTATGTTTCATTTAATCCTTATTGTATTTTTTCCATTACCATTTAGTCCCCTTGTTCCCCTCTTCCTCCTCAGCAATCACCACACTGTTGTCTGTGTTCATGAGTCCTTTTTCCTTTTTGCTCAATCCCTCCACACTCTAACCCCCCACCACTGGTTGTCATCTGATCTTCATCTATGAGTCCGTCTCCATTTTCCTTGTTAGTTCAGTCTGTTCATTAGATTCCACACATGAGTGAAAGTATATGGTATCTGTCTGTCTCTGACTGGCTTATTTCACTTAGCATAATGTTCTCCAAGCCCATTCATACTGTTACAAAAGGTAAGTTTTTCTTTTCTATGGCCAAGTAGTATTCCATTGTGTAAATATCCCATAGTTGTTTTATCCACTCATCTATTGATGGACACACTTGGACTGCTTCCGTATCTTGATGACTGAATAACACTGCAATGAACATAGGGGTGCTTATGTTCTTTTGAGTTAGTGTTTTGGGTTCCTTTGGATATGTTTCCAGATGTGAGATCACTAGGTCAAAGGCAGATCCACTTTTAATTTTGGGGCATATCTCCATACTGTTTTCTACAGTGGTTGCACCAGTCTGCATTCCCACCAACAGTGCAAAAGGGTTCCCTTTCTCCACAGCTTCACCAGCACTTGTTGATTTATTGATGATGGCCATTCTAACAGGTGTGAGATGGTATCTCATTGTGGTTTCAATTTGCATCTTTCTGATGATTAGTGACATTGAGCATCTTTTCATATGTCTACTGGCCTTCTGAATGTCCTCTTTGGAGAAGTGTCTATTCAGGTCCTTGCCCATTTTTTAACTATGTGTTTGGTTTTTGTTTGGTGTTGACTTTTGTAAGTACTTTATAAACTTTGGATATTAGCCCCTTATCAGATGTATCAGAGAACATGTTCTCCCAGAAATAGATTTTTAGTTAATTATTTGTTTAGTATCTCTCCCATCTTTACTATAGTAGATACTTAAACAATGTGGGGGTTGAGGCACCAAATCCCCTCACAGTGAAAAGTCCACATATAACTTTTGACTCACTGAAAACTGAACTACTAATAGCCTACTCTTGACTGGAAGCTTTACTGATAACAAACAGCCAATCAACACGTATTTTGTATGCTACATGTATTATATGCTGTATTCTTATAATAAAGTAAGCTGGAGAAAAGAAAACTTTTTAAAAACCTAAGAAAGAGAAAATACATTTGTAGCATTTATTGAAACAAGTCCCTGTGTAAGTGGACCCACGCAGTTCAAACCCACGATGTTCAAGGGTCAACTGAGTAATGAAAGCCTCACCTGAGCAGTGATTTTGCCTGTTTTGTTTATTGTGTCTCCAGAGACCAGAATGACACCTGTCTGGTAATAGAGACTCAGTAAATGTAGGAGTGACCTATGACAGGTTACTTAGCACCTAGGCTTGCCCTAACCACTCATTACAGTATGCCCTAGCACAATGAGATTATTGAGCAGTCAAAATGTAGCTAGAGTGACTAAGAAATTAAATTTTTAATTTTAACTGAAATTTTAAAATGGAAGCAGTATAAAATATTTCCCATTAAACAACTTTATTGTTTTATAAGATTATATTTTATTTTAACCATTGTGTAAGATATTATTTAAATTAGATTATTTTTACTTTTTTAAATGTGGGTACTAGGAAACTTTAAATTACACATGCAGCTTGCATTTTAGTTCTATTGAATGGCACTGTTCTAGTTTCTCTATTTGTAAAAAGACAGTAACGGTACCTACCTCATCAGGGCACTGAACAGTTTAAATGGGTTAACACAGGTAAAGTACCTGGCATGGTGCCTGGTCCATAATAATTGCTCTGTAATTCTAGCCATTACAGTATCATCTTCAGTGTATCATTTTTGTTGTGACTGTTACTACCATTATTAATGAATGAAAGCATATAGGCATATATAATAGGGAGCAGTTGTTATCTTTGAGTGAGTAAAGGGCTTCCTTTTCAAAAAGATTTTATTTACTTATTTTTAGAGAGAGGGGAAGGGAGGGAGAAAGGGAGAGAAACACTGATGTGTGAGAGAAATATTGATCGGTTGCCTCTCACACACTGCCAGCTGGAGACCTGGCCTGCAAGCCAGGCATGTGCCCTGACTGAGAATCGAACAGGTGACCTTTTGGTTTGTGAGATAAGCCCAGCCTACTGAGCCACACCACTCAGGGCAAGAAAAGGCTTCCTTCTGAAATGTTTTTGAGCTAAACTCTAAAGGAGAATTATGAATAGATTAAGTGAATCTTAAGAGGGGAAGTGGGCAGAAGATATGGTAGCTAAAGCACCCCCGAAACAGAGGACAAGGCCACAGTCCACACTTGAGTCTTTCTGACCTCGAAGCCTGTGCTCTGCACCATCATATAATATTGCCTCTGAATACACCCGGGTCAACTGAAATAAAATTTAAAACTTAAGAAGAGAATCTCCAGATCTTCAAAAGGGTCTATTTAACTCTAAGATAAGCAACTTCAGAATTTGATTTGATTCAGTGCTTTTCAAACTCGATGTCTGATGATCTCTGGAGCATTCTTTGGACCTGTGACTGGATGTGTAAGAACTCTGTATGATAACTTAAGAAGTATTTTACTAGAATCCTAAACAAAGACATACATATACTATTAATCATACATGCAGACACTTTATTAAAAGACCAACTATGAGATTCATAGTCAGCTTGGGATTGCATTTATGCTTCCTCTGGTTCCACTAGTTACCTAGAAGGACAGCAGCGCTGGGCTTTAGTTCAGTGTTCCCCACACCAGGGATTAAGGCTCACAGCCGGTACATCAAAGATCCAGAAGATTTTATTTATATTTTTACTTTGAAGGAGGTCAAAGCACAAGACTTAGCCAACCCAACTCCGTCTCAGTGCTAAGAGAGGAAGATGAAGAGAGAGAAAGAGAAGTATTTTTGATTGGCAGAATCCAATTTAGTTTTAGTCAAATGCTTTGGATTGCTCCAGAAAATACACAGCACATATCACATTCTTTAAACTGATATACATGTAAGTATTATTATGGTTTTTCTTTATATATATATATATATATATATATATGCTGTCATAAACATACTTTACATGATAAATTGCAACAATATTTGGAGAATGTTACTTTGGCATCATCAAATCATCTGGATCCTCAACCCCCTTTGAAAAGTGTTCTTAACTCCCTGCTATACCTGGAGGGACCATTCTAATTGGCCTCAGAATATACCCAAGGGTTAAATTAATTTATATGAACCTCACAGCTGGAGAGCTGCCCAGCGCTACATACGAGCACCTGTTTGACACAATAAACCAAGAATCAGATTTTCTTGCAGCAAAAATAAATTTTTAACAACGTTGTCCATTTCCACAGAGGCAAAGTACAAGATGTGATTTCTGTGCGAGAGGGCTGTGGTAGAAGCTTCCTTGGAGGAAGGGTGTCACTTTCTAGGTCAAGGCCCTGTTCTGCCACATTATTTCAGCACCACATGACGTAGAAATATATTTAACAGGATTTGGCTAAAGGCAAAAAGTCTGAAAAAAATAGAGGAATTCAAAGAATTTGCTGTTGAGTTACACATGGAATTCAGAATTTACTAGAATTGTAATCCTTAAGACACTTGCTGGCTTACAACAAAACAAAACAAAAATTCCTCTCAAGTGTGCTGTGCTAGTACACTCATCATGATAATAGCCATCACATTCCCAGAGCCATGGAGAGGATTAAAAACGCATTATTATATCTAGCTCACAATTCACCTCCACTGAAATTATTTTTATTTAGCACATACTAAATAACTGGCACCTTAGCAACCCTTTGCAACTAGTGATGATTTGTAACGAGAGATGGCTGCAGCCCTTGCCTGGGTATGTAATAGATTTCTGATTTTACAACAATATTGCAAGGTAGGTATTGTGCTCTCACCATCTTCTACCCAAGTGTTTGGAACAGTGTGGGGGTGAGTCATCTTACACCATTCAGAAGAGGGTAACCTGTAACAATGGAGAAGCAATAAGACAGGAAAGGCCTGGGTCCCTACCACCCCTTATGGAACAGAGCCACCATTCAGGCTTTAACCAAATATCCTGGGGCCATTATGTGAGGAAAAGAAACCCATTCTACTTCGCTTAAGGCACTGTTATTTGGCATATCTTTTGCATATGGGTTAGTCATCTATAGCCCAGCTAATGCAGATCTTGTATAAAATTGCAAACTAGGTCACTTAGAAAAGAGGGAAATTATTATTTTCAAGGAAAAAAAAAGAAGATAGCAGTAGAACTGCTGAGATAACTGCTTGTTAGAAAAAGAAGAGGTAAAAAACTAAAGCTCCCAGTTTAATTAATTATCATAAGACCTATATATTTAAAAAATCAAAGAATTCAGGGAAGAACAGAGCTAGTCACCCAATCCTGAACTTATTAAATAATGCAAAAGGTAGGTTAGACATGAAAGAATGTTTTCAAGAAGAAAGAATTCCAAACACATGATAGGCACAAAACAAATATTTATAAAATTTAATGGACATTTCAGCTTTGTAATAAAAATACTATGAGTTTAATATTAATCATTTAGACCAATTGTCAGCAAAGTAATTCCTTAAGGGTCTAATAGTAATAATAACTTACACTTTGTGGTCAGGAGGCAAAGTCAAGTATATTACATAGTGTATGAGCATCCAACAGATGACATCTAGACTTGCTGTGCCTGGGGATACTGCTGAGTGGCCTTGGACCCAGCACTGGCACCAAGTGTGGACCTGTATCCACCTGATGAACACCACTTCCCACTACCTGGTGACTCACTGTGAACCTAACTCATGCAACTTGAGTCCTATCAGAGGCTCTTTCAGTGACTGAGCTTAACAGGGAACCAGCAGGCAGAGGCAGGTGAAGGTTGATCTCAGGATGCCTTGGGACTTTTTCTGATTTGCCGCTGGGCCCAATACTCGTAAAAGCTGGCTGTGGTGCACAGCTGGGTTTTTCCTGTATGTATCCAGGCCCAACAAAGGCAGCCACAAACTGTGGACCACTTTCAGCTCCAAACACGTTGCCCAGGGCCAGTCGCAGGCAGCATCTGACATTGATCTGTGTCCCTCCCAAGTGGCCCAGAACAAAAACATCCAGTGACCAGCTTCAGAGAGTATCAGAGCAGGATCCAATAAGCTCCACAAGTGGCATATCCAAATGGAGGTTTCAGCACACACCAGACCCCGCTGAGGCAAACTACATTTTGTGTGGTCAGCACCTGCACAGCACCTTGTACTCTGTGGTCAAGATTGAGCTTCATAGTCAATCAGCCTGAGGGTCAATCCCATGCATCATTGGGCCAATAGCAATCCAGACTCAATTACGACAGGAGGGCCCACATAACCCACAAAATGGACATTCCTGAAGCACCCAGATCTGATCATCAAGGAGCCTGCACCACCGGACCCCACAGGACACCTACTACATAAAACTACCCCACCAAGCCTGGGAGTCATAGCAGATCTATCTAATACATAGAAACAAACTCAGAGAGGCAGCCAAAATGGGAGACAAAAAAACATGCCTTGGAAAATGAGCTACATAAAATGGAGGCAAGCAAGTTATCAGTTATAGAGTTCAAAGAAACCACAAAATAGGGCTAGTCAGGAATGAATAATACAATATCCGAAATAAGAATACACTGGAAGGAATGAAAAGCAGGTTGGCTGAAGCATATGATTGAATCAGTGATTTGAAGGGCAAGGTAGAAAAAAAAACACCCAATCAGAGCAGCAAAAAGAAAAAATAATCTAAAAGAGTGAGGACAGGTTAAGTGACTTCTGGGACAATATGAAGTATAACAACATCTGCATGATAGGTGTATCAGAAGGAGAGGAGACAGAGCAAGGGGTGGAGGACCTATTTGAGGAAATAATGACTGAAAACTTCCCTGACATGGTGAAGGAAAAAGACACACAAGTCCAGAAAGCACAGAGTCCCAAACAAGCTGATCCAAAGAGGTCCACTCCAAGACACATCATAAAATGCCACAGATTAAAGACAGAGAGAATCTGAAAAGCTGCAAGAGAAAGATAGTTACTTACAAGGGAGTTCCCATAAGACTGTCAGCTGATTTCTCAACAGAAATATTTTAGGCCAGAAGAAATTGGAATGAAATATTCAAAGTAGTGAAAAGCAAGGACCTACAACTGACTGATTTACACAGCAAGGCTATCACTTAAAATTTAAGAAGAAATAAAGAGCTTCACAAACAAGATGAAGGAGTTTGTTACCACCAAACCAGTATTATAACTGATCTTAAAGAGCCTGCTTTAAGAAGAAAAAGAAAAAAAACAGAGGAACAGAGTTAAAAGAATAAAATGTCAATAAATACGTACCTCTCAATAATCATTTTAAGTGTAAATGGCTTAAATGCCCTAGTCAAAAGACATAGGATAGCTGAATGGATAAGAATAAAAGACCCACCGGAGAAAGAAAGATACAGACTAAAAGCAAAGAAATGGAAAGGATATTTCATGCAAGTGGAAAGGAAAAACCTGGAGTAGCAATGTATATATCTAACAAAATAGACTTAAAAATAAAGGCTATTATAAGAGAGAAAGAGGACACTACATAATGATAAAGGGAGCAATCCAACAAGAGGCTGTAACACTTGTAAACATGTATGTACCCAACACAGGAGCACCCAAATATGTAAAGCATATCTTGATGGACATAAAGGGAGAGATTGACAGTAATATAGTCATAGTAGGAGATTTTGACACCCTACTGGCATTGATGGATAGATCTTCCAAATACAAAATCAACAAGGAGATAGCCTTAAATGACACACTAGATCAGATGGATATAATATCACTTAACTCTTTAGAGCATTTCACCTCAAAGCAGCAGAATACAAGGTCTGTCCAGAAAAAGTCCAGCCATTGTTTCTATAATGAGAACAGTTTCCACAACACTGATGTAACCTGGCAGCCAAGGAGAGTGGACTGGAATGCACATGTGTGAACAATGACGACTTCACTGTACTAGTCAGTGGGGGCACTGGATGCTGTTGAGTGAGCATGTGTACTGTGTGGCCATCACATTCAAAATGAGCGAGTAGAGCAATGGATCTGAATCAAATTTTGCGTAAAGCTTGAACATTCCTCCAGGGAAACTATTTAGATGATTCAGAAGGTGCAGCTATGAGCAACTGGTGATTGGCAGCTTTATCACGACAATGTACCCACTCATGCATCACATATCCTGCAGAGTATTTTGACAAAACATCAAATCACCCAGGTGACTCAGCCCCTCTGTATCCTAGATTTGGTGCCCTGCAACTTCTGGCTTTCCCCAAAACTGAAAGCACTTTTGAAAAAGGAGAGATTTCAGACCATAATTGAGATTCAGGAAAATATCACAGGGTAGCTGATGGTGATCGGGAGAACTGTGTGAGGTCCCAAGGTGCCTACTTGGAAGGGGACTGAGACATCATTGTCCCATGTGCAATGTTCCTTGTACCTTGTATCTTCTTCAGTAAAAGTCTCTATTACATGGCTGGATACCTTCTGGACAGAGCTTGGATACATTCTTTTCAAGTGCACATGGACCATTTTCTGGATAGACCACATGTCAGGACATAAAACAAGTCCCGAAATTTAAGAAGATTGAAATCATATCAAGTATCTTGTCTGACCATAATAGTATGAAACTAGAAATCAATCACAAGAAAAAACTGAAAAACACACAAAGACACAGAGGTTAGATGACATGTTACTAAGTAATGAATGGGTTAACAATGAGGTCAAGGAAGAAATCAAAATACACCATGAAACAAATGAAAATGAGAACACAACAAGCCAAAATCTATGGGACACAGTGAAAGCAGTCCTAAGAGGGAAATTCATAGCATGACAGGCCTCTGTCAAGAAATACGAAAAATCTCAAGTAAATAATCTGACTTTATACCTAAAGGAACTTGAAAAAGAACAAAAACAAAGCCCAAAGTGTATATAATCATTTAAAATGTAACTACTCTAAAATGTGAAAACCGTTCTTAGTTTAAGCCTCAGATCAGATTTGGTCTACAGGTTATTTGTCTACCCCTGATTTAGATCAATGTAGCAATGGAATGCTAAGGTGTCTGATTCAGTAAAAAATCTGAAGCCTAAAAAATTAAAATTAAATATGTATCAAGTCAACTTTTGATGTGTCCCTATTTATTGGGTCCTTCATGTGACCTTTCACAAAGTGACCCCAGGCTGTATTGTTGATCTCACCTATAGATCATTCAGACTGCTCATTATTTTCTAGTCACATACACAGTTAGGCCTATGCACATTTGTTCATGCTCCTTACTTTGCCTTCTCTTGCCTTGCTTGGCTGATAATTTGTTTGTGCATTAAATCCAGGTGACATATTACGTCCTATGTGTAGCCTTTTCTAGATCCTACCCCTAACCTAAAATACCACCCCTCCTGTGCTCTGATATTACTTTGTTCATGCCTCTACTATATATTTTTCATGTGTAAAAGATATGAAGATTTACATAGCTTCTCTCTTCCAGATTTCAAACAGGGGCTGAGTTTTTCTTTAACACTTTGGACAGCGTGTGTCCCACAGAAGTACTCACTAAAAATAATACTGTTTATTGAGAGTCTCTTTTGTATCTGGCTGTGCTCTTACATTCATTATCTTATTTCATTCTAACAACTCCCATGTGAGATAAGCTTTAACCTCCTCATTTTACAAATGAAAAGCCCAGAAAAGTTAAATAAATTGCTCATGGTTTTAGAGCCAGTAAAATGACAAAGACTGATCTCAAATCTAATCCTGACCATGCTCTTGACCTGTTATGTTGCCTCACTGATTGTTGAATAAGCAAATGAAATCTGTAACTTAAATTAGGCTAATACCATTCCCTGATGGAGCATTTCTAGGACTGTTTTTAATTTTTTTTTAAATGATAATGATGGGCAGTTAATATCATAAGTATTGAGAAGTGGAGGGAACCTAAGAGATCAACTGGTCCAGCTCCCTGTTTTTTTAGTTAATAATACAGTAGCAGTGAGAAATCACTTATTTTTAACTCAAGACCACACAACTTAAACCCTTACCTCCTGCTGTCTAGTCTAGGACTTTTTGGGCCCCCTCTTTCCATTTCTATACTCACAAACCCATCACCTATAGTCAGCCTCATTTCATATCATTGAATTGGTAGACTTGAATTTGGAATACATGTTGAGAATAGTGTCTTTACAATAGTTAATACTGGTTTCATTCTTTCACTTGCTTAGAAATTAATAAAATAAACACCATTGCCTTTGGCTTCAGTTTGGAATAGTATCTTAGAGTAGGCTGGATGACTCTCTTCAGGACACCTGTAACTCCCTCGGCCACTGGGCTTACTCTTTTTTTTTTTTTTTTAAGATTTTATTCATTTATTTTTAGAGAGAGGGGAAGGGAGGGAGAAAGAGAGAAATATCAATGTGTGGTTGCCTCTGACATGCCCCCAACTGGGGACATGTCCTGCAACCCAGGCATGTGCCTTGACTGAGAATTGAGCCAGTAACCCTTTGGTTTGCAGGCCGGAACCCAATCCACTGAGCCTCACCAGCCAGAGCAAGGCTTACTCTTAACATAGGATATCACAATGCATTGTCTTTGATTACTTATCTTTCTCTCTCACTAGATTCTGAACTCCCCAAGAACACGGACCACATTTACATCCTCATTACTTAGCTCAGCTTTTGTTACGAAGTTAGTGAAGATCTGTGGAGGTTTGCTGACATACTGAGTTGAAACTGGACCTAGGAGATGTGGCCAAAGGAGATCAATAAGGGTGACTCATCTTATGGAATGTGTGTTATTTAGAACTCAAGTCGTTATCATCGCGTTCTCTGCTGTTCTACAAAGTCTTTTTTTTTTTTTCTTGAAAAGTTGTTAGAAAATGCCTGTCAGTGAGACTCTGGCAATTTTTCCTAAGCCTGAGAATATTAGGATAATCCAGGTGGTCAAATTCAGTGTAATCACTGTTTCTCAGGGAATATTGTGAATGGATGAATGCAGGCTGATTATACAGTAAATATTTAATTTTAGATTCTGATTATTTCATATTGACATTTCAGAGCAGTAAATATTTTGATGCTAGATTCAGCCTGCACCACGAAAATAACTCCCTCAATGGCAGAGTCTACACATGTAATTGTGTAATTTAATACTTTCATTTAAAACATTTCAACTTTAAAAAATCTTTTTGATTTGGGAAAGTAATTTCTTATCTGAGAAGACTCAACCTCAGACTCTCTGGGCCATAGACTAATTAGCCTCTCACTAAGGAAATAAAAGGCCCTCTTTTCTAAAAATGACTGCTTTGATTCGGGTATTTTCCATGTAGTGCCAGTCAAGCCCCACCTGGTAACAGGAAAGAGTTAAAATGTTATTCTCTGTGGAGAGAAACTAAGTGGATAGTTTTGGTTTTGCTGGAAAAGGGTGGTTTCAGACATTTACTGTGAGGAACAGGAACAACCCTAGAGGGTTATTGAGGAAATGCTTGTGGAGTAATAAGCAGGCAGGTTTTCAGAGTAAACCAGCTCAGAGGAGTTTAAAAGTTATGTGCATGTTGGGGGCGAGGGATGCATTTAAAGCCATCTGGTCTCATAAACTTGTAAGTAATTCTATCTCAAGTATTCAAGAGCATTTTATAGACGGCATCTGAAGAACTACTTCCCATTACAAGTTCAGCACATTTCCTAATTTCTAGCATCTATAAAAGACTCAAGATAAGATATTGTGAGATATTACAATGGCCATTTTATTGATGAGCAACTTGGTGACTGACTCAAATGCTACAACTAGGAAGAGTTAATGAAAAACTCTTTTCCTTCACTCTGAGCTTTCTTTAGGGACTCCATTAGTGTTTCTTCTACCTTCTTCATAGTACTTTTAGAGACATGAGATGACTCACCTAATTTGTAAGTAGGTAAAGAGTAACTAAGAATGCTCTGTTCATCTTCACTCTTCCCCCTCCTCCCTTAGGAGCCGGTAGTCTTACAGAAGATATGAGGGCTCCACACCATCAGTCGTACCTGGTCCAGGAGCCAGCCTGCTTCTGGAATCCCGTCAATGAGACCACTTGGCTAATAGAGCCACATCCTACAACCTGTTCTCCCTCCATCTTTATTCTTTTTCTTTTTGCTTAATAGGCTCAGAACCCAGCAGGAAAAAGTGATTCTATTTATTCTGCCCTCCCCTTGGAGACTGCAAGATTCAAATTCTTCAAAGCTCACGCTCCAAAATCACTGCTCTAGTGGCAGCAACAGTAACAATCACCAAAAAATCAATAGGCTCCCCTCTGTTTTCCAGCCTTTCTTATAGTTTGTTTGGAGCCCTGTAACAGATTCTGACTATGGGCCTATGAGCAAAAATAATATATGTCATTTCTGGACAGCAAGAGTTAAAAGCTGATGCATCCTTCCATTTGCACCACGTGGCTCCATTTGCTGAGATGGGGGCTGTACCATCTTCCTGTAAGAAGTAAGGAGCCTGGAGATCCTGGATCTCCAAGCGACCACAGTGTGTGTTCCCTGATCACATTGGGCTTCATATGAATGAGGAAAACAAACCTCTGGTATGTCAATCCCCCCAACCAGAGATTTTGGAGTTATTTTGTTCAATGGCATAGCACAGTCATACCTCACAAAGAAGTAACTAAGGAAATAGGGCCACTGTAGGGTTTAGATATGGAGAAGATGAACACAAGGCCAACATAGAAACAGTACAGCAAATAAGGATGCTGTGTGGAGTCATGATAAAAAAAGTGTTAGCCTAATCATTCCTTCAGGGTGTCCCCAATACGTTAGCTATTACTGTATATTTGTCTTACTTCCCCACTAAACTGTAATCCCTTTGAGGACAAAGATAATGTCATAGCTCTCTTGATGTCCACGGTGCCCAGTACAGCTCCTGGGGCTTGTCAGATTGTCAGTATATGGCTGTTGAGCAGGAGCAAAATGAAGCGTTAGCAATGAACACAAGAGCTTCAGTGGAGTTATTATGCCTTTGTAATATTTGTAATTATCATTAGCATAAATTATACATCTATTCAGCATAAATATATACATATATTTACATTTAAGTTAACTATTTAGTAAACTGAATATAGTTCATTATATCATAATCAGCCTTTTATTTTAAATAGGCATTTGTATTTCAGAGGTCAGGCCCATTGATGCAATTAATTCAGATTGCCCAAGTGAAGGAGAAAAAGAAAAGCCTTGTGTTTTGAAGATTATTAAGAAAAATATCCCAAGTCTCAAAAGGAGAGAGGGAGAAATTTCAAGCTGGAAGGGCAGACAGCTACATCAGCAGCAGAGCAGCACCTAGAGGTGAAAAACATGGCTTTAGAGAGTGTAAGGACCAAGGGCTAAAGACCAAAGGCCAAGGACTGGAGCCAGGGCTCCCTGGGGGGAACAGAGCACCTGAGGGGCAGAATGAAGCTTCTTGTGCTGGGAAGCAAGGGGCTGGCAGCAACACAGGCCAGGAGATATTGCTATAGCATGGGAAGTACTGCAGACAGGTGACGAAGGAGAAGAAGAGCTGTCCCCATGCTGATGACCACCCACAGGCACCAAGGAAAACCTGCGTCAGTGAGCAGACAGCAGGGGCCTTCTCATTTGAGAGGAGAAGACTTTATGTTTGCAGCAGGTAAGATGCAGGGTTCTTGGACAGTCTGGGAACAGATGGGGGTGATAGAGCCTCAAAAGAGTAATGTAGGTTTCCATGCCAGTTTTATATTAACAAAAAATATTTGTTGAGTGTTCATTCTTTGCCAGGTACCATTAAGGACAATTTGAGATCACATACTGTTGAGTGGAAATAAAACATTAAGTGTTACTTTTTCTGTTTTCATGTACCATTTGATTGAGGTCTGGTTGGATGTATAGGAGACTTGGCTACACATTGGAGCCATCTAGGACATGTTAGAAAACACTAATGCCTTGGTCTCACTTCCGGAGAATTTTATTTAATTGGTCTGGGGTATGATCTGGCTGTCAAGAGTCTTAAAAATCTCCCCAAGTAATTCTAATGTGCAGCCAAGGTTGAAAATCAGTGGATTAGGATCCTGGACGACGGAGGGGGATTCCAGATTTATTGGACAGCAGAAAGAGGGGGAGGCAGGCGAGAGTAAAGCAGGGCACATGTAAACAACCATCACACCATTCTGCATTTACCGGCATTTAACACGTGCCCATATCAGGAGAAGCACTGCAGAGTACCTATTAATGCAACTCAGAGAGCAGGCATTAAGAACTAAAACAATGCAAAAATCAAACACCACTGTTTATTTAGTGAATGTTTTTCAAGGGGCTGTAAGTACTGGAAAAATATTATATTCATAAACCCCCATCATGTCTGCCAGGTAGGGGGCAGGTTAGACATTTGTTAAATGATGTCATATTAAATAAAGTACATTCTTTGCTTGAATCAGAAACTAATGTAACAGAAACAATGGGGGCCATCTATGTAGTAATCATAGGGTTAAAACTCAGCATAGCAGAGAAATGCCACTAGAGCTGGGGGACCTGAGGGGACAGGATGGGACAAGAGACCCGAAGGAAGGCAACAGGGTATCTTTGGAGGGAAAACAGAAACAATAAAAGAGCACTAATGCTATTATTACTATTACTATTACTCAGCCATACAATGTCTGGCATCTTGCATGGTGATTTTCACATGTGACCTCTGGTAGTCACCCTGTGAGACAAGTATCTTCTCCATTTTATAGAGGAAGAACATGGTACACTGAGAAGTTAAGTAAATTGCTCAAATGTAAACAGTTTCTAAGTGGCCAACTTAGGTTTAGAAGGTAGGTCTCATCTGAATGAGACTCTACAACCAGTTCTCTTAACATTAGGCTTTCTTTTAAGAGAAGATGAGGTGGGAAGACAGTTGGTGAGGATGAGATAAAGAAAGTAAGATTCCTCTCCAAGTCTTGAAATCAGAACAGGTTCTGTAGGTGGCCCATGGGTGTTGTTTTCAGAATGAGTAGGCAGCTGATAGCTAAAAGCATCTATGAACTGCTGAATGGGCTGCAGACCTTAGAGAGCAAGGGCTTTGGAAGGAGTTTTGGGTAGAGCTCGGGGCAGGCACTCTGTCGTTTTAGCTGTCCCCAAGAGCACTGTTGACAGGCTTCAGGACAGGGCCGGGGAGATGGGATGAGGGAGAAAAGAGTGGTTACCATACAGAAGTCACAGAATTAATGTTAAATTATGTGTTTTGATTATTTAAACTTCTTTATCTCTTGTTATGCTCATAGCACTTGTGAATTGTGTTGGGTTTAGCATACGCAAACACACACAAACACCCCACTCTGCAGTATTCCAGGATATCAGATATATTACCATTTATACAAAACAGAGCGGGAGAATCAGAACATTTCAGTCTAAGCCTTTGGAAGTAGTAACAGGAAACAGTTTCTGGATGAGCCAACACCAGCTCGCTCCTTCACTTTCCAAGTCTAAGGTACTACTTACTGTGCACTAACCATGGGCCAGGTGCTGTGCTAAGTGCTTTAAATATATCATCTCATTTAGACAGCACAATAATCCCATGATGTTGGTACTGTTACTAGGTTTAACTTACTGATAAAGAAATTGAAGCTTCAAGAGGCAAATTGGCTCATTCAAGGTCATGCAACTAGTAAGTATTTGAATGCAGATTAGAACCCAGCACTTTCTGACTCCAAGGTGTGTCCTTAGCCAGTATGCTATGATGGAAATGAAAATATGGTAACTATCATCTCTCCATGTACATCGATAGCTTTATGGGCTTTCATTTTCTGCAAATTCAGTATGAGAAAATGGTACCCAGTGGCAGCTTCAAAAGTACATGTTGGCTATATAATTAGATTAAGATCTAGGACACAAAAGAGAGGAATTCCAGGGCACTCAGCAATGGCCAGTTCCCACCTGGGGTACTATGCTTAGCTCTGAGCCTACACTTCTAGAGGGACGGTTTATTAGTCTCCAATAGCTGTTGTAAGAAATGACTACAAATTCAGTGTCTTAAAACAATGCAAAATTATGTTATCTCAATTCTTTAGGTCAGAAATCTGACACAGGCCTCACAGGGCTAACATCAAGGTGTCAGAGGGGCTCCAGTCCTTTTTGAAACCTCCTGGGAAGAATCAGTTTCCTTGCTTTTCCCAACATCTGGAGGCTGTCCACACTTCTCAGCTTGAGGCCTCCTTCCTCTGTCTTCAAAGCCAGAAACTATGGGTTGAGTCCTCACAGCACATCATTTCATCACTCTGTGATCTGCTTCTGGCATCATCTCTCTTTCTCTGACTCATCTGCTACCATCCCCTTCCACTTTGAAGGGCTCTTTTGATTACACTGGACTGAGGATTGTCTCCCTATTTTAAGATCAGTTAATTGGCAACCTTAATTCTGTTAACCTACACTCTCCAATGCCATGCAAGGTAACCTATTCACAGGTCCCAGGGTTTCGGATATGAACATCAGCAGGACTATTAATTTGCCTGCCTCAGATGTTGACAATCTAGAGCACTATCAGAATGATGCCTAGGGAAGCAAGAAAACATCTGAAAACAATGTCATAGTACAGAAAATCTTATAATGAAAAGCAAAAGTCCTGTGCCTACTTTCTACCCCCAGTCTCACTTTTCAGGGGTAACTAATTTTAAACTTTGGGGGGGGGTGTGTAGGCATATTTCTGCAGGTTACCTCCATATTTCTAAATTGAATGCTTATCAAGTTTTTAATTGTTGTCTCTTTTCATTTGCATTAGCTTTGAGAGGCTGCCATAGTAAGGTACCATAAACTGCATAGCTTAAGATAACAGAAATTTATTGTCTCAAATTCTGAAGGCTAGAAGTTCAAAATCAAGATGTTGGCAGGACCATACTCCCTGTGAAACTTAAAAGAGAGAATGCTTCCTTGACTTTTGGTGGTTTTTATGGTTTTCAGCAACTCTTGTTGCTCTTTGGCTTGTAGATACGTAACTCTGATCTCTGTCTTTGTCATCGCATGACACTCTCCACATGTGTCTCTATCCTCAGATAGCTGTCTTCTTAAAAGGACAGTAGTCATCTTGAGTTAAGGGACTTCCCTACTCCAGTAAGACCACATCTTGACTAGTCACATCTGCAACAACCATACTTCCAAATAAGGTCACAGTTAGAAGTGAGGCATTGCAGTACCCAAAGGTACTAGGGATTGGGACTTCAACACTCTTGTTTGAGGGATATACTCCAACCCACAACAGTCTTGCCTATAGATTTCTTCAGTGACCAATGAGAAAATTAGGAAAGGTAAATGGAGCAACTAGGCATCTTTACTAAATAAATAAAAGGAGAGATATCTGGTCCAAGATGGCAGGAATAAAACATGGAGAAGAAATAAAAAGAGTGTGTAAACCCAAAACTATGTCAAACACAAAAAAGGGAACCATCAGTAGATGAGAAATTTCAAAAGGTCCCTGGAAAATTGAGAAGGAAGACTGATAACTGATGATTGAAGAAAGCCCTCCTGCACTATTGAACTCCCGAGTTTCCATACTGGAAAAGTAAGTGTGATGTAATATATGGGGTAAGATGTAAGGGATGGAAACAGGGAGATTAATTAGAAGCCTATAGATAGAGCAGTTAGCCCTACACCCACAATACCCTACGCGGCCAGCAGGCAGGCGTCTGCTTGGGTCATCTCAGAAATACCTGTCAGCCTGCAAGTCCCATCAGTCCCCACAGAGCCCTGCTTGGCTTCATAATGTCTCATTCTGAAACAGGAGTAGACAACCGAGGATGATCAGCTACCTGAGGAGTACCAGTAACAATGAAGAGAAAGGGCATGATATAGAGGCACAGAAATATTCAGTCAACAGAAGAGAATTTAAAAACATCTTAATAGTTTCCTTTAAAATATTCAAGAACATACAATAATCATAAAAAAGATGCACTTTTTTAAAAAAGGTAAAAATAAAAAAAATAAAGTAAAAATAACAATAAACTTTTGGAAATTAAAAATGTGATTATAATGAAACAAAAAATAAAAAAAGAAAATCTATACTAGGGTGAAAAATAAGGTTTGGAATAAAGCAAAATGTTCTGAAGGAAAATAAGTCCAAACTTAAATGATTTCCCAGCTGGTTAACAATGAGGGCAGACTTAAAACAGAAGCTCCCGTCTTTCTTAGGAAGCTATCTTGCAAAACAAGACAGTAAACCAGAAAGATAATGTCATGAGAACTACACACCAAAGAAGCCTATCCAAGAAAAGTCCAAGGACAGGAGCTGTTAGGTTAGAGGGTCCAGCAAGGCCCAAGGAAGATGGTCACCTGGGAAAGTCAAGTGGAGGTAGAAGTGGAGACGGTGATGGGATTTGACGGGTTGAATTGTGTCATCTAGAACTTGGGAAATACTGTACTTAAAAAAGGCAATTGGTTGAGTGTGAAAAAGTTGATTCCATTTAAACTTGATGCTAAGGTCTTTCTTCTGTGAGTGATGCAAGGTTTGAGACCGGATCTGAAGAGAAGGAGGCTTCATCTGGGCATGATATTTGGCTCTGCTGTGAATACTATTATAAAGTGATAATAATTCAAATTCCATAATCCATTTTTAAGTCCTGCAATATAATTACCAATAATTAACTGAAGATCACGCATGGTTGCAGGCCAGAAACCAAATGCTATCAATTGGGAATGCAGGGGAGAAACATGGGTGGAAGGGTAAGCTCAGCAATGGCATTGCATTACAAAACTGGGAGTCGAGACTGGCTATGAGTGGAGGGGCAGCAAATGAATGTGAAGCATGCTGTGAGAAGCAAAGACCTGGGAAGGAACTGAGAGTATGTATTGGGAGGAGTGGGTTTATAAAGTGGACAAATTCCTTACTGGCCACTGCATGGGTCTACAGACAATGTAGACAAAATGATTAAAAACTTGGTAAACAGTTAATTTAGACACATAGAAGGAACCGGCAGAAAGACACCTTCTCTCCCCCACCCCCCACCCCCCAAAAAGGTTAAAATTAGTTGCCTCTAGAGAATGGGATTATGAAAACAAGTAAACAGGGGACTGTTGCTTTGCATTATGAGCCTTTCTGTCCCTAAGATTTTTTTCAGTGATGCACATGTATTATTTTAATAAGATAAAAATATAGTAAAATGTTATTATTTTGGACAATTTCAAGCATTTAGAATAAGTATCAGAAAAGTGTAATGAACCCCTGTTATTCAGCTTCAAAAATGAACAGCTCATGGCCAATCTTGTTTCATCTCTATCCCCATCTATTCCATACTGTTTTGAGACAAATCCTACACAGTATGTTATTTCCCCTGTAAATATTTCATATATATGTCTAAAGTATAAAAAGAATTAAATTAAGTATCAACTACTATCATATCTTAAAAATTTCTTAATACGCCCTGGCTGGTATGGCTCAGTGGACTGAGCGCCGGCCTGTGAACCAAAGGGTTACGGGTTTGATTCCCCATCAGGGCACATGCTTGGGTTGCGGGCTAGGTCCCCAGTGGGGGTGTATGAGAGGCAACCACACATTGATGTTTCTCCCTCTTTTTCCTTCCCTTCCCCTCTGCCTATAAATAAATAAATAAACACATCTTAAAAAATAATCCTTAATACAAATACCCAGAAAATGCTCAAATTTCCACTATCTCTTAAAACTTAAAAAAATAATTTTAATGTATAAGTCATTTTTGTGTGTTTTCAAATAAATAAAGGGCCCTTAAATTATTTAAAAAAATGAGTCTGTATGACTGCGGAGAACAGAATTAGAGAAAAGATTTCAACAAAATAAAAGAAAGGACTGTTCAATCAGAAAAGCTATTGGAATGTGCTGCTTTGGGAAGTCATAAATCCATGACCCTCTAAATAGGCAAATGAAGCCTGGATGGCCAGGTGTCTTAGGAGGAAGATTCCCTGCACCCCCCCACCCCCACCCCCCGCCCCGTCGTGGTTCTTACTAAGCCCACATTTATGAACACACTATGAATGCAGAGAGAGAGCCCTGACGCCCAGGAACTATGTCTGATGAATACCATTTTACACAGTGTGCTCAGAAGTCTTTTTTCTTTCTCTTCCTCCTCCTCCTTTTGTTCATGTATTTCACAGGTTTAACACTTTTCCAAGCCTCTGCAATGCCTTTAGAAACCCTACCTTCACAAAAACTGTAAATCATTTGAGGTCAGAGACCTCTTTTCACTCGGGAATCCCCAAAATAGAGCACGTTGTGGATGCTTGTTTTACACCTGGTTCCTGAGGGAACAGCCCTGAGACCCAGAGATCTGCAGGCGGAAGGCTTGCCAAGGACTCCTCTCAGAAAAGATGTCTGTAACCGATGTGGTAAGTAGGACCGAGCAGACAGAGGTGTTGAACTGTGATGGCCTCAGCTAATCCTACAGGGAACTCCGGGGGTTGGGATGACTCTCCATTCTTGTCTCAAATCTAGGCAAGGGGTTGGCTTATTTTGCCACAGCCCCATTGACCAATCTTTGAATAAAAGTGATTTGTTAAGTCCTAGGCTTAACGTTGGCCAAGCAATGCCCTTGTGCCAAGGGCAGTACCTATCCAGGGACTTAGCTAAAGCATCATTGGCCAACACTCCCAGCACCTGGAGGAATATGAATATTTCAGTCATAAAGGGGGGTCTGGGCAGACTTCCATTCTCCTACCCAATCAGTGTCCATCTAAGTGAACTGCATAGCTCGAGCTACTGCCTGCCACTGTCCTCCAGCCACCCTGCACTTCAGTGTGACCTTCTCATCCTTCTTGGAACATGTGACTAATTCCTTTTAACTTCTTTAGGTGTTTACCTATTTCATGCCAATTTCCCTTCCAGATTGTGATTCCCAAATTTTCTGGCTAACTTATGATTATGATACTACATATGCTCTTCTTTTTGGATACTTTAGAAGCTTGCAAATTCACTGGATCTAGATAAATAGTGATAAAAGTCAAATAAAGAAGTCCCTACTCATGTTTTGAAGCCCCCATCCAAAGGCACCTTCTCTGTGAAATTTAACTGCTTCTCACAGGCAGAGGTAATGTCTGCCAACTATGGCATTTACATACTATAGGCAATTATCTTGTAATGAGCCTGTGTTTCTCAGTAGGCTGCAGATTCCTCAAGTCACAGCTTATTCATTTGCTTCCCCTGAGCCTAGCACTGTTCCTGGCACATAATATATGTCTGATAAGGCTCTGTCAGATGAATGAATCAATGAATCAATCAATCAAAATTTAGGATCTTTCTTATGTCACAAATTTAGTTCTTCCTACTGTTTTCCTGACATTTCATAATTGTTGCTAATATGGTTCACAAGCAGAACTGGGAAATAAACACCGGGATAATAAGCCTTGTGTAGTTCGCCAAATCAGCACAATAAGCTCATGTTTTAAACAAAAAAAGAGGGGGGTTAGAATTGCTGTAAAAGCTCTAGCACAATCAATTTTAATTAGCATTGCTCATTGTAAGAAATGATAAGGTATCAGTCATTGTAATTGCCAGTGTTGACAATTAGTTAAAGTCATTAACATCTCAAGACATACTCTAATACAGACTTACTGAATTTTAAAGATTTGGAGGAAAGGTAGGGAGTTACAGGCCCAACAAGCACACTCTGTGAACGATCACTTCCCAGTGTTCTTGGGGAGCTGAAGAGCAATACCTAAGGACTGTCTCTAGCCTGTCCTTCCTTATTATCCACAGTGTTACCAAGGAAATTCTTCTAAAACAGAATATTTCAGTGTGTCACTTAAATACTTCTAGGATCCCCTCATTGCCCACAGTAAAGAGCCCAATCTCCCTAGCATTGTATTCAAAACTCTTGGATTTCTAGCCCCATCTCTTAAGTGCTCCTCCATTCTCCTTGAGGGCTTCTCCCAACTAATTTACATGCACACTATTCCTCTTAACCACTTTGCTCTTTGGTGCCACTGTGACTTTGCAGAGGCGGGTCTGCTTGTCTTAAATATTTTATCTTTTTTATTTTTTGCCTGAAAAACTTCTCTATTTAAGACCCAATTCAAATGACTTTTGTCCTCAGCCACAATAAGTCACTCCTTTGTGCTCCCTATGGATTTTTGTATCACTTGCTACATTATGTTATGTTCAGTTATTCCTCTGTATTTCCAATAAGCCTATGTCTTCTGGAGGTTCTTAATGTGTAGCCCAGAGCCTGGAAAATGGTAGACCTGCAACAACTATTTGTTGAATGAGGGAATTAATGAGCAGACAAAGAGATAAGTGATTGAAAAGTGAACAAGGTCATGAATGAGCATGTTCATCAGCACATGGCTCCCTCCGCACCAATGTCCAGATAGTCTGACCAGGAGCCATATATCTTTAGCACTTGGAGTTTCTCTTTCTCCTTCCTAAATTCAAAAGGGAATGAGGGGAATGTGGTATCTTCAAAATTCTAATTTTGTGTCTACATTAGTTTATGATCTAAATTAGATTCACTAAATATAACATCACTAACAAATTGACAGTCATCAATTACTTTCTCTGTTCTCAATACTAAGTACTTCTAATGACTCATTAAGATTTCACGACATCTTTTGAAATAAGGGCTAATATTATTATTCCTACTTTACATTAAGCAGCTGAGACAAAGAGAAGTTTAGAAATCCCCTCGATCATCTAACAAGAAAGTGGCTCCTTTCCAGGATTATTTTTACAGACCCCAATACAAAGTAGACTCATCATATTGAGCTGGTGAACACCCATTTTATGGATAACTTTGATGTCCTCCAACTAGACTGCCATGCGGAATCAAGAATTCTTTGGATAGTTGGGATGATGAAGATGCAACACAAATTGGAGAGATGATGTTTCACAGAAGAAGTAATTCTAATTTTAAAATAACAAAGAGGAGGATCATGAGTAGAAGACATAAGGAAGCATTTTGGTGTTCAAGTAAAACATGACATTTTAATAGAATTATCATCCCACTCTCTACCATTTTTCTGCTCTCCTTTCCTCCTGAATTTCTGTTTCCTTTTCTAACTTTGTTTTAAACTCAGTTTTCCACTTAATTTGACTTCTCTCTACCCTTGCCTCTTAGGTAAAATTGGTTATTTGAACCTGTCACTCTGTCCTACAGTCATTACTTGAGTTCAAATCTTCTTTATTTCTCAATTGGTTTCCTGACTGCAGTTTAATATCCCTAATTTGCATTCCTAGCTACCATCATGGTATTTCCTCAAATAAAATACCACTAGTAATTCTAATACAAAAAAAAAATAACAACCCTGGATACAATCATGTATGTGTCTCATTCTCCCAGGTCAGAAAACAAGCTACTTCCCTTAAAATAGAAATCCATTCTTAACCTGGCTACTACCTATTTCATGTTCCTTATCTTCAGCTGCTCCATCCCTCTCATCCTTTGCTGTACATGCCACAGATAGTCATAACTCTATTCCTTTGCTCATTCAAAAGTAAGTATTCTTTTATTTCTTTTTCTTCTTCTTTTTTCTTAGGCATAATTCAAAAGAGACAGCTCCTCCAGAAAGCTAGTTCCTGGAGAAAATTCTACCCTTCTCTCAACTTGGAAGAATCACTCAAATTCTCATGTTTTCCTCCTATCTCTATGTTAGCACTTATAGCATGACTTCATTTTCTTTATTACGTATCTTATTATACAATAGTCTGAGCTCCTTGAGGATGTGAACCATGCTTTAATCATATTTCTATCATCAGAATTAAGATAATGCTTGGGATATGGAAGACAATAATTATTTGAATTAGTTTTAACAAGGCAGATAATTCTTTATATAATTCAGATTTCTAGCTTCTTCTGAAAAAAAAAAAAGGAAGATATTTTAAGGCGAGACCTAAACTCCTCCACTACAGAAAATATTCTCTAAGGGCTAAGCACTTTCCGGTTTGCTGTAGTCCCCACCAACCCTTCCTGTGCACTTCCTGCTAGGCTTATCCATGTAAGTCACCTGCCTGGCTCTGATGGCCTTTTGTTTTGTGGTACAAATTGCAGCATCAATTTGACATGAGAGTTGGACTCAATTTTAGTTATGGTTTATTCCAACTTTAGGTGCTCTAATTCTCAGGACCATTTGCAAACAAAAAGCAACCCTGACTAGCAAAGGAACCTGGAAGACTCCAGTCTTGTATTCCTTTCTAAAGCAGAGTAAGTCAAGATACCATTACCTATTTGGTCTTTTGAGAAAAGTCAAAATACAGGTGTATGAGAACTTATTTTGGTGAATGAGCCCACTCAAGAAAATAATGTAGACTCTATTTCTGCGCTGATCAATATATAATTTTGTATGTGTCTGACATAGGAAGCAGAATGTGAAAAGTAGGACAATTCTAATGGTCTCTAACTGCATTATGCAAATGTTTCCAATAGATCTATTAGTCCATTAAACATTATTTTACAAGTTGGTGTGGCTCTGAAACGCACCAATTCTTTAGAAAAGATCCTTTTTATTCTTTTTAAAGTGTAAACATTAACTAGAATTTCTAGAGTCCAGATTAAGGACCTGGAAACTAGCCCTGATTTGTTCAACATCCTATTTAAACAATGATGGTTGGACTTGGTGATCTGGCTATAAGAGGCTGTAACATCTGTTTTCCCACTGAGTTCCAGAGCAGAATTGACTCGTCTAATTAGTTGGACCACCTCTTCCTCCCTCACAACTCCAGGTATGTATACTCATTACAGGGAGGTGACTTTGTCTCTCAATAGCCAAAGACGTAATTTGGGAAAGGAAAATCTGAGCTGTTTAGTGTAGTATTATGGAAATAGTACTAAATTATAAGAAGAAAGGGGTCACAAGCAGTGGTCCATCATCTTTATGTCACCCACTAGTCCTTTGCATAGTGTTTTGCTCATGGTAGTACTCAGTGAATCTATTAAATGCATGACTGCACTAACAGCCACATAAAGTGGTCTTCCATTCCAAGTCCCTAAGTGGCTTGCCTTCAGGTCTATTCTCAGGATCCTTCATGATAAAATAGTAAGAATAACAGCCTATACAGTTCAAAGTCAAATTAAATAATGCTAAGGAAGTATGTGTAGTTAACAATGCACAGAAAAGATGAGGTTTCATAGCTGCCATCCAACATCCTTACAATTGGAGTTTTCCTCTTCCTACGATCTTGTAAGTTGTGGTTTTACCTCTTTATAGAGCTTCCCATACTTTGCTAGGCATTGGAACTATTTGTGAACATGTCAGTCTGTGCGCACAGTTTATGAACTCCCGGGGAGTAAACAATACAGTTTGATTAAGTTAGTTGGCTTATGTGTTTGTATCTCAGGATGAGGTCTGGAATGATGAAAAGACAAGTATACAATGGAGATATCATCTGGGAGAAGAAATGGTCCTAATCTATAAAATCAGGTATTAGTAAAACGAGAAAGCTATCATTTCTTCTTTCTCTACTTATTGGGACAGTATTCACACTCCAATGAAGAGTAATTTTCAGATAGCTCCCCTCACCCATAAAAGTATGAAACAACTTTAGGATTGGTCATTGCTTGGAACATTTTTTG
Source organism: Macrotus californicus (assembly GCA_007922815.1). Lineage (NCBI taxonomy): Eukaryota > Metazoa > Chordata > Mammalia > Chiroptera > Phyllostomidae > Macrotus > Macrotus californicus. The sequence goes on from VMDR010011881.1 coordinate 26,702, forward strand.
GAATTCACTCTACTATTAATTTTCAGTGTCTATTAAATTAAGCTTACTTAATATGGTACTAAAGTTTTCTGTGTTCTTACTATTTTGTCTTACTGATTATATCATTCAGGTTCCAGTCTAGAAAACAGATACCATTTTAGTTGTTTAAGACCAGGGGATTGTTTATGTAAGTTGTGGAAGAGCTGAGAAACTGCATGGAGAACAGTGAAACAAACCAGAGAACAGTCAAAGCAGAAAGTCACTTGTACAACTATTCCTGAAGCAACAAGGAGAAAAAGGTAGTGTTAGCAGAGTCCAGAAGCTAGGGCCATCTAGTGGAAGCTAGAATGGCAGCAGGAAACCCCAGCAGCATTGGGGACCAGGAACCGAGAGGCTGGGACTTCAGCCAGGGAGGAGACACCATGCTAGAGTCAGGTGGGGACATACTGGTGGTCTTTCATAATCCACTCTATATTCTTTTTACCAGTGCTTTTCTAGAGACCAATAGGCAAGAAAGCTTAGAAATATAGTTTCCCACAATACAGAGCAGGGAGCAACAAATAGAGCAAGACAAGGGCAAGAAATGACTAAAAACAAATATTCAAAAGATCAGCAAATTAATTGTCTTATTGATTACTGAGAGGTGCATAAGGATCTCCTGCCAAAAATTTGGATTTTTTTTCTGCCTGATGATGTTGATATAAACAACACTTACTGACAGCTTTAATACATATGCATGTATGTAAATGTTTTATAATAATCCTATAAGATTAGTACTTAAGCTGTTATCCCACTTTAGAGATGAGAAGACTATGGGGAAAAAGTTACATACCTAGTAAATGATAAAATTTGGATTTGTGCTCAAGACAGTTTCTCTCCAGAGTCTGTGCATTTAATCACTACACCACATTGCCTCTCTATCAATTGTTGCTTTATTG
>VMDR010011882.1:0-27616 GCA_007922815.1 Macrotus californicus
CATTTTACAAACATCCCTTGACTTGAGACTCTGAGCAGATGGCTTAGTGTTCTTTGAGGCATCTCTTTGGCCGTGGCGAAGGTACTCCACTGTTAACCCTGTAAATCAGGTTATCACTTGCATCCTGCAACCCCGGGAGCAAAACCTGCATTTGGCTGAGGCCTTCTGATTTGCCCAGAGTTAAAGAAAAATCAGAATGGTCTTAGAAGCCCTTAAAAAGGGACAGAAGTTCTGTTTGTTTGTTTTAGAATTTAAAAACACCTATTTTAGTTTATATTTGTAACACAGCATTTCTCCTAGCATCACTAATCAAGTGACATATTCACTGGCCCTAGCCCTTAAGAATTACCAGAGGAAGAATACATGGGAATAGAGAAAAAGCCACCCTGAGTAATTTCTAGTAAGTATGCTTCTGAAGTTTGATGTGAAGTTTAGATTCTGTCCTAAGTTTCAGAGAAGGGGGGAAAGGAGCTTGTGGGCTAGAGAAAAACACTTGAGCTCTAGGGGTAGAAAGAGAAAAATCAGCAAAATAATTTTTCCTGATATGTTGACCCCCTAAAAAAGTGGGTGTGTTCATGAGTAAGGAAGTTTTTTGGAAATCAGATTTTATTATTCCACAAAAAGTTGCTGTAAATTATTGTAAACTCTCAGTTTAACCCAATGGACATTGGAAACAATGACGCCGTAGAAGCACGGTTTGCTGAGGCTCTGATCTACTCCAGCAGCAGATAAAAGAGTGGAAACTACTCTGCTTTCCAAGGAGGCTGCCCCTTGGATGGCGGTAGACAGCACGGTTCCTGTTCCTGAGATGGACAGGAAGGATGATCACTGCGGTTGCAGCCTGAGCCGCTCATAGATCGGGGATCTCATTCCTGGCAACTAGCTGCAAGTCATTCAATATTTCCTGAATATGAACCACAAGAATGAACAAAATGACTTTTCTTTCCCAGTTGTTTTCTTCTATGAGTTTATTATTTGTGTTGCTGAAAAAATGCTTGAAAACAGCTATCTGGTTAATGATGAGCTCTGTAATATTTTTTGGTGTGTAAAGTGTTGGTGAAGGGACTTCAAAGCCAACAATTGTAGTTCTAAGCAGACGGGAAAATTCATGGGGACACACTTTTTAGTGCTTTCACTTAGGGGCCGAAATGTCTCATCATCATATTGAAAGTAAGGCCACCGGAGTTTTATAAATGAGTTCAAATGTTTTCACTTTTTCTGCATTCTCAGTAATACACCATTCATTTTGAGAGCAGAATTCTCAGCCACCTTGGGCATTTGTAAGAGAATAAGAACATTTCTACTTTTTACAATGCGCCAGGATATGGGTACCAGCCCTGGCTTCTACTTTAGAGTAATTTGCCACGTGGATAGAATCATTCAGGCCCAGAAGAAATCCCTCTGAGGGATGCCGAAGATCCGGACTGCTTTTCAGATTACACAACAGTTAACTGGTGCGATGGAAAGATACTCTCAAGGTTAAATATGCAGGCTCTGGGTTCTGCTTCCAAGAAGATAAAGTAAATGTCTTTGTTCTACTCCCAGACTAATTACAACTAAAAACCCTGGACTTTCCACATAAAACAAACATGAAAAGACTGTGAAAGAAGCAAAGGCAAATTAGCTAGGGACATTGGAACCTAAGGAAGGATACAGCACTGAGCTCCTCGAATTTTCTTTTGGCCTCCTATATCCCAGACTTGAATTTAAAGAAGCTAACAAGCTACAAACACTAACAGGCATAGATAAAACAAGCAAACTAACTAAATACCTTTTCAACCAGAACTACTCTACTCCAACCAAATACTTCAAAAAAGCGAGGGTCCAACTCACAGCCACACCAGCAAAGGCTGAGCCAGTCGCCTAGACTCTGACCCACACCGGGATATCGGAAGGAGCCCGACCTCCCACCCCTGTGTTGGTGTCTCAGACAATGCCAAAGAGAGAGAGAAGACTTTCCCCACCACCTGGCAGCAAAGAGGCCGTCTCTCCCCTCTGCAGCACCAGTGGAAGCCACATAGAAAGCAATAACACCTGCACCTCCTGGCCAGGAGTTAGGAGTGAAGACCTAGTGAGAAACCAGAAATCCCACTCTGACCCAGGGGTCACGTAGAACCTTCCAGCCTCAGGTGTCAATGGAAGTCAAGGGGGAAACCTGGACTTCTGCCCTCATTTGACAGTAACAAGATGTCATCTCTCTTTTTCCTCCTGCAGTGGAGCCACAGACAATTTAAATAAGATCCAAAATCTTATAACATAATACTGTCCAAATTTACAGGTCTTAATGAAAGTCATTCTTGCTACCAAAAACCAGGAAGATCTCAAAGTGAATTGAAAAAGGCCGTTAACAGATGGTGACACAGAAATGAGAGAGATGTCTTTGAGATCTGGGGCTGCAGAAGGAGTTTTTAAATTTAAAACCAAAAGCACAATTAAAAAAAATAAATTGGACTTCAACAACATTAAAAACTTTTATGCTACATAAGATCCTATTAAGACGATTGAAAGACAGCATACAGGCTGAGATAATATTTGCAAACTACACGTTTAACAAAAGGAAGAGTACCTGGCATACGTAAAGAACTCCCAGAACAAACAGTAAATTAAGAAACAATCTAATTAGAAAATTGGCAAAAGACATAAACACTGTGGATATACGGATGACGAGGAAACACACTAAAAAGTGACAGTATCTTTAACCATCAGGGAAATGCAGACTGAACCACCATGAGGAATCCTACACACGCGGCCATGAGAATGAATAAAATAAAAATAGGGACATTCATACCAGTGAGAGTGCAGAGAAACCGGATGGCTCGTGTATTTCTCAGAGAGTTGTAAACTGGTGCAAAACTTCTGGAAACCCATTTTACAGTTTCTTTAAAAAGAAAAATGAAACTACCATACGATACAGAAGTTGAACTTCTGGGCACTTATCCCAGAGAAATGAAGATTTATCGTCACATAAAATCCTGGCTTTATCAGCAATAAATAGTATCCACAGTCAATGACTGATGGTATGAATAAATTCTCTTTTTTTGTCATTTTTAAGTTCTTTCCATGTAGTTTCCAAGCAACTGTCAGACTTATTCTAGAAAGGACAGGACCAAATGGACATGCTTGAAACAGATGAGACTGAAATACAAATTTGGGGGGGACAAAACTATTGGTTATAAATGGCAGCAGCGGAACCCTAAACTGGTCCTCAGGAACTCCAATGGCCTTCACAGAGCTCACCAAGCATCATTAACAAGGCACCCTAACCACAGGTGATTTCCTGTAAGCCACATCCTAAAACCATCTGAGATGTAAACTGTAACTTGCAATACTCAGATCTTTCTAACTCACTTGATACAGAGATTCCCACGTAAATAAAGTTACACGAAGTCGCTTGAAAAGCACATCAAGTTCTTATAATGGTTGCCCAATCAAACAAGGAGTTATGAAAATACATTTGCTGTTCTCTAGGCTTATTCATGTGTAGTGAGCATGGGTTCATCTTCTAAATCCAAACACCTTTTATTAGAATATACAGTTCTAAGCCATTAACAGAGCTGGTCTTTAATAAAGTTTAAAGGAATACATTCTAAATACACAGAATTGCAAGATGTGGAGGGATCTTCTTTTAGAAATGTCTTTTATTCCTGGAAATGAATAACCTTTTACAGTAAGAAGGTGTGGAGGCTAACATTGGGGGACAAATGTTAAGGATTAGTCTAGAATTCAACTCTGACCTCCCCCCATTTCTGTTTTCTCTTTCCCTCAAGGCGACAGCATTTGCTACCATTAAAATGCCGGGCTTTCAAGCCAAGGGATAAATTTGTGTGCCTATGGTGGACATGTAGTATAATTCAGAAACTGAATACTTTTAAGCTCTGAAAAATATGCCCCAAAGAAGTGGCCTATTTTTGTACAGCAGCAGGATGCGTCACCGCTCACCAGAGCATCATCAATGGAAGTCAGCGATTCAAGCTGAATTAGAGATGACAACTGTGCCATTTGTTTCCACTAGTAAATCCTGAAGTCTGTTTATGCTTCTCTTTTTAAGATTTTGTTTATTTATTTATTTGTTTGTTTGTTTGTTTGTTTATTTTTAGAGAGGGGAAGGGAGGGAGGAAGAGAGGGAGAAAAGCATCCATGTGTGGTTGCCTCTCGTGCATCCCCTACTGGGGAGCTGGCCCACAACCCAGGCATGTGCCCTGACTGGGAATCCAACCAGCGACCCTTTGCTTCGCAGGCTGGCACTCAATCCACTGAGCCACACCAGCCAGGATTGTTTTTACTTCTAATAAATTGTTCAGTCAAACTATAAAAAAACATTTTAGAAAAGTCAGTCTATTATCACACAAAAAGGCCAATGAATAATCTTTGAGTATGTCTGAACATGCCACGATGCAAATCAAGCTCCTACCTGCTTAACAGAATTGGGGGCAAATATTTTATTATTGTGTCCAAACGGATAAGTTGTACTGCAGTCTCATGATGGGCACCGGGTTGCTATTAGAATGCTGTTTACAATGGGAACTTTAAAAAACAATAAACTATTTAGACTGCACCATATCTGTTAATAGAACCAAGAAAATACCTTTAATCAAGAGGACTAATAGAAATGATTGTCCTGTTCTGGCCTGCACAATTTACCAGAAAAGTTGAAGCAGATTTAGAGCAAAGCCACAAAAAATTATTAATAGATTGAAAACTGGGACCTAATAAGGATTTTAAAAAGCCTATGTTTAAAGGAAGATAAGTGAGGAGTTAATAAACTTTGAATTACTCAAGATCGTTCCACAGCAGTCTTGTACTGCTTCCTACCCACATCTTCTGTCACTCCTGTAGCTAGAAAAAGAAGCAGGAAACCCTATATTTTCATAAAAGAAGGTAATAAAGTCCCTTAAAAATGGCAGACCTTTCAGTATAGGCTGAGTTATCTGACATTAGGAGAACTTAGCTTGATTAAAAATTATGATCTGAAAGTAAAAAACAACCATGACCATTCTTTCAAGTACAGAGAATCATCCAAGTGTAATGGGATATACAAAGGTCATTGTGAGACACGCAGCCTTTATTATCAACATTTGTCTTCGGAAGGGTTGTCTCCACAGAGCATTGGACATGAATCCTCATTCTAAAGTCCCTGCAGGAGGCCAAGACCATTTAATTGTCATAACTCACAGAATGTTCGTGACTTGTTTTATTTGACATACAACAGATTTAAGTCATTGTTATATCCTGAATATCTGTTCAAATGAAAACCCACTGTACCACAACATTTGTGATTTCCATTGTCAACTACAGATAGGTCTAATATAATTTCTTCCTTTTCCCAATATACGTTTTATCTTTTCTAAAAGTAGAGTTCTGTGTTGTTATCTATGTTTCATAATCTTGACTATAGTCTAATTACTGAAGACACGCTGAAGATGTCCTGATGTGTTCTTAGAAAGTAAGACTTAAATGAATGTTCAATTATTAAGTCACATTACAAATGTACTTAGAACATATCAAAATACATCTCTCCTACTTAAATTCTGGTATTGAATCCTACTTTTCATGAACTATCTAATATAGATACATATTGTCTAATTGACAATAATTTTCTGGAATTTTTCATGTATAAATATTAAATTTAGTGCCACCCCCTTTTCCTTTAGCAAACTGGTCTTCCACATCTCTTGTATTAGAAAACTTGGTTTTCCCAAACTCCAGGGAACGGGGTTTGGGCCAAAGCTTAACCACAAGACTTAAAGGCCATATTTTATAAAACACACACACACTCCAAATTGTTTGCCAAATTTCACTGCTGTTTGTTTCCCATAATATTCTAAAAAATATCAGACACACAGGCGTCAGTATGATTAATTTTGATGATTACTTTAGTTTTTTCCTTCTACACAGTGACCCCTAGAAGCTCTGAGTTCAGTTGAACGCGCATAGAGTCACTTCAGCTAACTGAAGTGTTTGTAAATAAATGATATCTCTTCTCCATTAACATGTCTCCGTCTTGACCTACAAGAGTGGATTGTATGGGTGATCTCAGATGACTAATTTGTCTTTTCTTTAAAACATTGCAAGGGAGCAAAAAAATGTGGGAGAAACTGAAATATTTTAAAATATGTTCAAAGACTATTGCAAAAAGTGAATCTCTGCTGAATTTAAGCCAAGCTTTCCTATGAGTTTGCATTTTTTGCCATAAAATTTAAAGTCCAATAAATGACAACAAATAATGTGAAGTTTTATTTACAGATTAAAAGATGCCCTCACCTCTATTGTGTTACTTTCGTAAAAACCCTATAGCCTAGATATTATCGTTCTCATATGACAAATGAGGAAACAGACCAAGGCAGGTAAATTGCCCAGGTCTCATAGATAGGAAATGGTCACTGATCTCCATTGTGGGACCATGTCCCTCAGCCACCATGACATGGAATGTGCACATAAATGCATATAACACAAATAGAGACATGCAGATATCACCTTCTAAATGCAACATAGAGATTTCTCTAAATTCCAGTTCGCTTTGAAATCACTTCTCTGGCTGACAGTACTGTGTTGGCCAAAGGCTGTGTTTGTGGTTTCCAGTGAGAAGCAAAATAGTGCCTGTATATTTCATTAGAGAGCTCAATCTAGAAGTTACATCAGCTCCTAGAAACATATTCTTGTTACCTCTTGTTTCTTTAAAAAGTGAGATCGTATCTGTATAACTAATTAGGAAGTCCATCTATAAATTATATTAGCTAGTAAAAATTAACCTTTTTATATATCATCTCTAAAAAAAGAAAACATGCAGATAGTTTAGGCAGTATTTATAATTTTTAAAATAATTCACTCTATTTTTCACAATTTAAAAATGATTAGCTTCATCTATTATATAATGATGTTAATGCTTTGTTAAAATGTATATTCAATTCTGTACTGGTGAGACGAGTATATGAAAGTCCAAACTTTCATCGGCCGCAGTGGAAGCCTGTTTCCCAGTCGGACAGCAGTCAGACCTGCATGTCCCTAGCAGGTTGCTTATCCTCACGTGAAGGTTCAGAGACTGGGTACTTCTAGCTTATGACTCTTCCACATCTCAGGGCCCCATTTTCCTCTGCCTGAGTTGGCAGAAAGGGAAGCAAGCTTAAGGAAAACACACCTTTGACCATGTTTCTGCTCATGTTCCATTAGTGGGGTCTACTCCCACATCTGACGTAAATGTAAAGGATGCTACCAGCCTGGCTCAGCAGCTCCTTCCCAACTACAACCCTGCGTTATGGCAGGGCAGTCGTGAATTTGGGTGGCCAGTTGGTATCTCTGTGCCACTGTGAAAACACAGGTAATCTGCCTGCCTTTGTTCTGTCACACGTAACTAGCAATTTTTATATCATTTTATATTGCACATCTATAGCCAACAGGCTAGGTAAATACACTACATTCATATGTGAATGTAATCTAAATTTCCTTGTTCATCTTATGTGTGGAAGTGAGTCAGTCACGTGTTCTCAGAGTTCATTTCTGTAAAATGGAATTACAGAGTCGAACATTTACCAAACCACCCATGATTGAGGCTGAAAGAGTTTTATGAGACAAAGAAAGATAAACTATATTACAATGCAATTCTGAACATTTGTCCATTTCAAAGTATTTTATATCTAATACAATATATTTACAGTAAATTCTCACTCACTGACGTTACTCATTGATAGGTTCTTGGAAACTGCTACTTGAAGCAACATGAGCGATAACAAAACCAATTTTAACACAGGCTAATTGACAAACAAGAGTTAAGTTTCCATGGCATACTTCTGGATTTTTTTTTTTGACAGTTCAATCCTAAGTATTTTAATTTGCATCTCTTAAGAATATTTCTGGATCCTAAAAACATCACCAAACTTCTAAAAAAAGACCCAAACACTTCTAATATTAATCATTGAAATACAGGTAAGCAATACACACATTACAGAAAGATCAATTAAAATGAGTCAAAGAATCCTTCTCAAACCTGCTGATTCCCGTTCAGGGCCGTGGGGGCCGGAGCCTCTCCTAGCAGCTAAGGGGCCAGGCAAGAACCCACCCTGGGCAGGACACCCTTCCATGTGGGCCATGCACACCCCCACCCACATACTCACTGCGTCAGGGACAATGTGGACACACTGTTTCACATGCACAGCTTTGGGGTGTGGGAGGAAACTGAGTCCCCAGAGAAAGTCACACAGACATGGGGAGAACATGCGAACTCCATGCAGAAAGTCACCCTGACCCAGAATCAATTTTTTTTTCTCATCAATGTTATAACACATGAATAAAATGATGTTATTTAAGGGCCGGCTGTGATTTTACTTTCTGCATGGGTTTGCATTACTATTTACCTAGTAGAGAAGAGCAATAGACACAGAATAGGTTTGCCAGCTGTGAGCTGGACACAATAATAAAACGTTGCTCTTTTATTAAATAGCAATAATAAAACATGTAATGAGGAGTTCATAACAATGAACATGATGTATTTGATGTCATGGATTGATATATAGTAATGAACATTAATATGAAAATGTACATGGACCTCTTTTAAACTATAAAGTTCCTTATGAATATTAAGCTTTTATTTCATCATTATAACTGCTATGATAAAGATCTTAAAGTTCATGTTCTATGTTTTGTAACATACATTGGAAAATCAACCTCCAAGATGGTTTACACAAATGCTAACACTAGGAACTTGAGCAGAGTATGTTGTGTTGAACTTTATACTTGACACAAAAATCTCCTCACTACTGGCAGAAGACTTCTGTTAGTATGATTCTACCACAGACGTGCTCTATGGGATGGAATAGTCACGTGTAAAGTTCCTGCAAACTGAGGAGAGCAGGAAAAGATCAAAATGCAATGCAGAGAAGGCCCAGCAATCTGGTACATGTGGCTACACGGCACATTTATATAAGGGGGTGGGGGGCAGTAAAGGGCAAGAGGTTTGCAAACTTGCACGAAACCTAGATCCTACATTAACTATACGTGTGTTTGGATATCTTTAGAGATATTTGGCAAATTTTTAATCCATAACATGCTAGTTCTCATTTGTAAGATGAAGTTTATAATCTTGACCTCATTTTTGCAAAAGTTTGACATTTTTATGACAATCCCCCCATGTTCTAGTGACAGTGTATTCCATATACTCGGATAGTTTCTTGTGTGGTGATCAGCATCGGGAAAGGAAAAGCTCTCAAGAGAGCGATTAGCTTGTCCACCTGGTACAGTCTCAGAGAAGGAACCGACAGATTTATCTGAGTAAGTGGTTGCTGTTTGTTGTCTGAGACCACCCGTACAACACCTTTGTCTGACTTAACCCACATGGTGTGCACGTGTATGTGAGCACTCATTCAGCACCATCCACAATGTGCAACTGGAGATGGGCATTGTGTTTTCTCAGCTTCATTTTTAGTTACACTCATGTGCTATGAATCATTAATTCATTGAGATATAAATGTTCATGTAATTCAATAACCGTACTGCAACAAACCTATTTTAAATCAATTACTCATGAGAAAGTGAAAATGTTTTCGAATTCTTTCTACTTTTTAAGATCTGTAGTTTAAAAATCTGTCAGTAAATAATCTATTTTGAATACGAAATGGTAGCATAACCCAGAGGCCTAGAAGAATGTGACTTCATAAACCAAAAGATGCATTCCAGATTTACAGTTGAAATCAATCGAATCAATGTTTTCTTTCAAATCTGATGACGTGCCTACCACGTCCAACTACTGACAGTCCAAAAGGGAAAATGAGGACAATTCTTAACAGTGTAACTGAATACCACTCTGCCTGAATTTGGGATTGGACTGGTTGCTTAAATATGTAATTTTGCTATAAGTATTTTTCTATGATACATAAGGATGAAGATTTCTGGTTTTAAAGTTTTTTGAGTTTGTTGGTTTTCAAACAATAATGCATGGAATGAATAACTCACTTTCCACAATGCCTTGTGAATATTTTTATTATAATGAGCCCTCTCTTATAGACAAGTTCTCAATATTTTCTCTCCCCTAAGAGTAATATTATAAATTCCAGTTAGATTAAGTGCTACTGGAGAGTAGGATGTCTTGATGATTCCTTTTGGTGACTTCTAGCAAGCTGAGAGATAGACTTTCTACCTGCAACTGTGGGTTGTATGTTTGGCAGTCTAGGTCTTAGTGTAATTAAACTGCTTTAAAAGCAAAATACAAATTCAGCATAGCATTATGCAACTCTTAACTTTGTCCCATGAAAATCTGTGAGACTCTCTACATGACTTGTACTATTTTTCTTATATACTTTAAAGGGCAGTCTTTTAGTACTTAATTTCAAGCAAATATACTGCATAAAAATGGTCCTCAGAAATCCTCAGCATGATATCCTTGGAACAGACTGATGTGATGAGGGTGGAATATGAAGGTCATGTGATGTTTTGAGTGAGCCAAACCAGAGGAAACCCACTCCTTGCAGCTGCACAGTGTCCTGCTTCGTTTTCTACCTCTTCCTTTGTGATGAGCCAGCAAAAGTTTATTATGAGAATCACTGGAAGTGTCAGGAGACATCGAATGTAAAGAGCCAGATCAGCAGCCAGGAGGATGTGCAAGCCCAACATTTTGTAGATGCTTGAAGTTTTGCATTTAATGCTCTTCTCTCCCACACCAACCATGGGAACACAATTATTTGAGAAACAACTTCCTGTTAGAGAACATTTAGTGTTAGGGGAGCTGGGGGGTGATAATGGGGGAAAAGGGGAAGGGTCATCAAGGAACATGTATAAAGGACATACAGACAAAGCCAAAGTGGGGTAGGATCGAGGGTAGGAGGTGGGGATGGCTGGGGTGGGGGGGAGTGGTGGAAAAAAATGAGGTAATGGATGTTTAACTAGACTTACTGTGATGATCATTTTGTAATATATACAAATATCGAATCATTATGTATATACCTGAAACTAGATATCTTTGGTACTTTTCGAGATTGCAATCAAAGACATTTGAATTTTTAGAATTAATTATAGTGTGAGACTGATAGTCTTAAAAGTACTCTTAACCCTTTTGACATACTCCCCAAATGGTGCGTCATGGAATCTAAGTGCTATAGGATTTTGCACTAAAAACAAACAAACAAAAAAAGGAGATTTACAGGTGCACTTGTAAATCACCCATCATGAAATGGGCAAACATGTTGAAACAGTCTTCAAAACAAATAATTCACTGAAGCCAAACACAGCCTCTCCCAACAACACCAGTTGGTACATTGATATATGTGGGTTCCTAGAACACTCCTAGTGGGGGAAGCCAGCAATACAAGGGCCCCACCCTCCAGAAGACAATTGTGGTTTTTTGAGGCTCCCCACTCATATATCTAATTGCTTGGTCTCTGGAATCCAATTCCTTGCCTTGAGTCAATGCTCCACCATTTACTCTGTGACTTTTGCAAAATTAACCTTTTTTGCCTTTGCTTTTCAAATGTAAAAATGATAATAATACTAATACAAACACCCATCAGTGCTCAACAGATTTCTCATACCTCACACAGTAGAATTTGATCACAAACTAATTAGCATTAAGAAGAAGGAGATTTTTTTTAATATTAGAGAAATTCAGATTTCCCCCTACAGTGGGAAAAGAATCATGTTCCTGAAGGGTTAATACTTGAACTAGTTTGGTATTCCATTGGCAAAGAAAGCCTTGGAGGGGTAGGTAGAGAGTGAGCAAATAATTGTCAGATGCATTATCAGGTCTCAGCTTCTATGTACTTTGAAGTGAGCTGTAGTAAGACTAAAAGCTTTCAAAACAATTTCAAATAATACTATCCTTAAATATAGACAAAAAGAAAGGGAAAGCAGTTCCACATCCAGGTAGAGCTGATTTAGAGAATGTTAGTCAACAACAAAAAGCAAACAAGGTGAGTTTTTATGTGCATCCTATTCTCTCAATGCTAACTCTGATTTAACAGTTTGAATGACAAAGATCTAAATAAATATGTCTTGGAAAAATCTACTCCAAGAATGTCCACTTACATTTCAAAAAATGTTTGATTATGTTCATATTACAAAGGTAGTTATCTTTTTATTTAAGCTCTCTCACTTTTGTAAGCTCTTCAAGTGGCCAGGTAAAAAATTTAAAAAATGACTATTTTTATGGATATGAGAAGTGATGTGTTGAAATATTTTATCAGTTTAGGTTCAGTTTGTTAATCTTTTTCCTTAGTTGGAGAGCAGATGTGAAAAGAAAGGGGTTTATAAAAATGTCTTCTAACTTCCAGTCAAGATGGCGGTATAGGTAAACATGGCTCACTTCCTTGCACAACCACATCAAAATTACAACAAAACTATATAATAACCATCATTCAGAACCATCAGAAATTGAGCTGAATGGGAGTCCTACAACTATGGAATTAAAAAGGAAACCACATTGAGACTGGTAGGAGAGGTGGAGATGCAGAGGGGGCTGGCCCCACACCCATATGTGGTAGATAAAAATTGGGAAGGAGATCTCTGGAATGAGGGGTCCCAGACCCAAACCAGGGCCCCTAGCTTAGGGTTCCAGTGCAAAGAAGATAAGTCTCCATAACTACTGACTGTAAAAACCAGTGGGGAGTTAAGCTATGGAAGACAAACTTCTAGAGTCTCAGGCAGTTCCTCTTAAAGGGCCTGCACACAGACTTACTCAGACTCACTCCCTCTGAGCTCCAGCACAGGGGTAGCAGCTTGAAAGGTATCAGAGACATACAGGAAGGAACTGAACTGTCTGGCATCAGGGCAAGAGCTGGCAAGCAGCTTTCTCCCAGACAGAAATGCTGGCAGAGGCCATTATACCTTTTCTGAGCCCTCCCCCCAGAGAGCCACAGAGCTGGCAGGCAAGCACCGTATCCAGACTCCATCAACCTGGCTCACACTGTTTGCCCCTCTCTGGTGATTCTCTGAGACCCTGCCCCACCCAACTTTCAGGTCCACCCAAGCTATTTTCAGTGGCTTTTCCATATGAATGGCTTGTCTTGGCCAAAGATTCATATTTTCCTAATTTCTCTCATGTAAGCAGCATCTGACTTCTGTGAGCCCTGTACCTTGTGTTAACTTGGCCCAGGCCCAGCACTAGCAGCAACCAGCCTTGATTCACAGCGTGGTCTCTCCCAGATACCTCTAGGATCAGCACAAGTAGCAGCCACATGCAGATTGCTTTGTAGCTAATGCTGTGTGATTCCGGACAGAACATAAGTAGTAGCTGACCTTGGATGTGCAAACAATAATCAAGGCTCAACTATAAGAGAAGGGTATATACAGCCCACATAGTAAGTGTACCTTGATTACCCCCAGCTTGGGTAATAGGGGAGGCTGTGCCACTAGACCCTATAGGGCACCTACTACATCATAGTAAACTACTACTACTACTACTGTACCTACTATTATAAAAAAGGATACATAATTGAAATAAAGAACACTTTACAGGGAACCAACAGTAGAACAGATGAAGTCAAGAATCAAATGAGTGATTTGGAACATAAGGAAGCAAAAAACAACCAATCAGAACACCAAGAAGAAAAAGAATCATAAAAAATGAGCGTAGTGTAAGGAGTCTCTGGGACAACTTCAAGTGTACCAACATTCACATCATAGGGGTGCCAGAAGGAGGAGAAAAAGAGCAAGAAATTGGAAACCTATTTGAAAAAATAATGCAGGAAAACTTCCTTAACTTGGTGAAGGAAGTGAACGTACAAGTCTAGGAAGCACAGAGAGCCCCAAACAAGATGGGCCCAAAGAGACCCACTCCAAGACACATCATAATTAAAATGTGAAAGGTTAAAGACAAAGAGAAAATCTTAAAATAAGTGAGAGAAAAGCAGTTAGTTCCCTACAAGGGAGCCCCTGTAAGACTGTTAGCTGATTTCTCAACAAAAACTTTGCAGACTAGAAGGGAATAGCAAGAAATATTCAAAGTCATGAAAAGCAGGGACCTACAACCAAGATTACCCAGCAAAGATATTTAGAATCGAGGACAGATAAAGAGCATCCCAAACAAGAAAAAGCTAAAGGAGTTCATCATCACCAAACCAGTATTATATGAAATGTTAAAGGGGCTTCATTAAGATAAAAAATATGAACAATAAAATGGTAATAAATACATATCTATCAACAATTGAATCTAAAAAACAAAATAATCAAACAAGCAGAACAGAAGCAGAATCACAGATAGGGAGAACGTTTTGATGGTAGCCAGATGGGAGGGGTGAAAAAGGTGAGGGGATTAAGAAGTAAACAATGATAGTTACAGAATAGTCATGGGGATGTAAAGTACAGCATGGGGAATAGAGTAGTCAGAACATATATGCATGACTCACGGACATGGACAATGGTGTGGGAATTGCCTGATGGAGTTGTGGTAGCTGGGTGGAGGGAAACAAAAGGGGAAAGTTCGGGACAATTGTAATAGCTTAAACAATAAAATACGATTTTAAAAAATAAAAAATGTCTTCTAGAAAATAAAGCAGCACAGTTGAAGTCTTGCTCAAATATGCATGGAAGAAACTGAATTTATATTTTAAGTGGCTGAACTTTATATTTAAAGAAATGATTCATTTTAAATAGTATCATTTAATTGTGAAACTTTCAGTATCCAGTAATTATTATTTGCTTTATTAACCTTCATTTGTTTAGTTTTTATGTATTTTACTTTACTATTGATTTCAACAAAAGAAGAAAAGTATTTGCCACAAAGGAGGTAAAAGGGAAATCAAGCCATTTTGCTTAACTTCATTACTGCTAATTCAATTCCCACATTGGCTAGGATGAAAGTGATGAATGACTATGAATTTAGCATTTTAACTTCCACAGGTAACTGGGAAGTATGTCAGATGTATCCCTTAAGGAAATATTAAGTGTCCTCCCAGGCAAGAGTGCCCTTTATGTGCACCTGACCAGAGTCTACAAGTAACAGTTATTTCATAGGAACGCGTACCCTAACATTTTATTTGGAACACCTCAATATTAATTCCTTTGGATGTTTTACATCGCCAAACCTCAGTTAGGCCTTTTTGATGACTCTGTTACAGGTGTGTCGACACCCCTCCACACTGTCCCCTGCATGCCACCTCCCTTGTCTGTCTGCTGTTTTCCATAGCACCTACCACCGTGTGCACTATGTAATTTACGAACATATTCTATTTACATATGAGAAGTAAAAACTGGAATTAGGTGATTTAGGAAGCCATAAAGATAACACAAATTCAGCAAACAAAATCGTTCAGGGACAGAGATAACAGATATATATATATATTCAGCATATTAAATTGGCCTATTTTTTGGCAACACAGGGCCAATAACATTTGTGTTTTAGGTTATCAGTATTACGGTTTATGTAACGACTCCGCAAGCAAATCAGATAGTAACAAACGTCTACACTGTGTACTGTGCGTCCTTCAGATTTCCTGCTTGACACCGGATACTTCTATTCTCCCACCTACATACTGAGGAGAAAAAGATGGTCAAAGTAGGCAGAAGGCCGAGATTTGAGGACGTTCTTGGGCAATAAAAATGTGATAGTCACGTTTTCACAGATGTGCAGCTGGTATCACCCACGGTCAAGTAAAAGGCTCTCTCTGTGTGGGAGGCCGTCAGGCACCCTCTCCTAAATAAAGCAGGCCTCTGTCGTGGATATAACAACAACCACTAACTCCATTCAAGTTTATGTTCAACCTAATAAATAAAAGATAACAATCATGAGCATTCTACTCATGACACAGGAAATGTAATAGTCAAAAGCTTGAGTCAGGACGGAATGTAAGTTCGTATTTTTCATGATGAAAAATTATCTCAGCATGTCATGTACAAATTACAAGATTCTTAACTAAGATTCCACTTATCTTTTGACTGAGAGGTCAAACTATGTTAAAGGACACCATGTTACTCTGCTAACTATTGCACAACTAACTAAAATCTACTGGATGCTTCAAATGCAGGTACATCCTCAATGCCTCACGGCATGGACTTCCCTGGTAGTGCCAGGACTGGGCACCGGGTTCAGTGGAATCTGAAGGACCATAATGCACCCACACTTGGGTTTCAGGCTACATAGGTCTATAAACGTAACCTTGGGTTGGCCAAAATATCCATAGGCTTTTTCCATAAAACAAAGACACACTTTTCATTTTCACCAGTAACTTGATTGATTTGGATATTTTGAGTATGTCGGCTACCTCCTGCTCCTGGCTTCGAGCAGGCAAAGGCCAGGGGTGCTGTTAAACATCTTCCAATGCATAAGACAGCCCCACAGCAAAGAATTATTTGGCCAAAATGTCAACAGGACCAAGAAACTTTGCAGACCACTTTTTTCGTGTTCAATTAGTCACAGCACCTTCTCCATACATTGTACAAATCCTTCTTGCATTTCAGTTGTGGTTTTACCTTTCTTGAAATAATAAAGCATAATACACTGAAAATGTCGCATATTTTCTTTCACCTTCAATATTACAATGGTGACACAAAAATTCACCAATTTTGATGTTTTTTATAAAATAAACACTGATGTGCCAGCTGTCACAGTACACTCTAACAAAATTGTTTCAAATGAGGTGAAAGATGACTAAGGGTTACAAGAGCCACGTAAGGAAAAAAACTAAACGAACTTTTTGGCCAGCGTTGTAGTATTATCGAGTTCTCTTGTTTTTAGTCTTTTAAAAGTGTTTACAAGATATTAACTCGTATCCATTTCAAGTCCTTATTTACAGAAAGAACTACAGCTCATTTTATCTGAGCAAATATTGCTCTTATTTCTAGAGCAAAACACATAAGGTTGGAACATGTTTTCTGGGATATTTCCAACTTTATACAGAAACTCTCTACAACAAAGAAGAAGAAAAAAACTGAAAGAGGAAGTAATTTAAATCAGCTTTGCTTTCTCTGTGGTATTTAGATTGTATCTTACTTTGTTCTGAAATACTTAAATTTTATTTTGTTTCTAAATAACTTCGTTCCAGCCTTGAACACAGAAGGGTCCTTATGTGTGGGGAGCCAACAGCTAAGTAAGTTTACCATGACCCGGTCAATTGTATTCAGTCATTTAAAGTGAGATAGAACTTTCCAAGGACAATGAGACAGATAGGAATTGTTTCTTTCAGCCCGCCGTGTAGGGTTGGGTGCTCACCATCATGAATGCATGCTAATATTTGAAAAACAGGAATGCAACCCCACCCCAATTATGCTTTCTGAGTGTCACCGGCAACAGTAGACAAGATGGAGGAAGTCAGACATGTATATTTTGACACAAAACAAAGAGGTATCATTTGTGGAAAATTGTGAAACAATCTTTCATTATAAGGTAGCCCTGTGTGTGAAAATACAATGGCCATCTTTGAAATTGATATTGCAACAACAAAAGGTACTAAGATCTCAGCCTTCGTACACATTAGTTTCTCACTAAAGATACTCAAAATATCCTAGATGACCACTCAGCGGGTATTTTATAAACTGATTCAAGCAAATTTAATGGCTGGCTATCAGAAATAATAAAAAAAAACTTTAAAATTTCTATCTCTTGAGAGATTATGATTTTATGACTTCTCAAATTATCAACAATCTCTAATAATTACCACCTGCATTTGAATACACTATTTTTCTTCCGAACAGATCTGTGAAATAAAACAGCATTCTCAAGGCCAGCGAGGACACAAAGTCGCGGCCCGTGAGAACTGAACATGTCTGTCTGTCCGCGGTTCTTTGATAATGTTTCAGTTCTCTCAATCCAGCTTCTGTTTCTGGGTTTCCTCTACAATCTTTCTGGTGACAGAGCCAGTTGGTGACTCATCGCCTCATTCTTACTGAAAAAAAAATGCGGTTTGTTGTTCCTAGATGCCTTTTTCTTTTAAACATGCTGATCTTTTCTTCCATTAAACATTTGCTTTAACTTTGTCAAGGACTCCCAGGTCTGCTGTTTTCCAAACGTTCTCCTCTGTAGCCTCTTTACCTTTTGACATGATTTGCTTAAGAGAGCCTGAATATTTGTTCTAGGGTTTTTTTATAACATGACATTCCAAGGACTCAGACTATTAGCCCTAGAAAGTCGAATTTAGCCCAAATACTACATGAAGAACTCATTATTTAGAAAATGTAAAGGGCTTCGCTAAGCCAACAGCTAGCAAAGGAGAAACGAGAGCTCAGACTTCCTTACCCCCGTTCTAATGTTCTTTCCAGAGCACCATATTGCCCTGCAAGATACACTACCATTTGAACTTCTCAGAAAGAAGTAGTTAGCCCTGGTGGGTGTGGCTCAGTGGATTGAGTGCGGGCCTGCTAAACAAAGGATCACTGGTTCTATTCCCAATCGGGGCACAGGCCTGGGTTGCGGGTCAGGTCCCTAGTACGGAGCACGCAAGAGGCAACCACACACTGATGTTTCTCTCCCTTTCTCTCTCCCTCCCCTCCCCTCGAAAAACAAATAACTGAAATCTTTAAAAATAAAAAATAAAAAAAGAAAGAAGTACTTAAATAATGCATTCCCTAGATCTGTAATCTGTAGTTATGTATCAAATATTTAAAAATAGAGTTGTTATTATTGTGAATAAATAAATCAGATATTTTGTGCAAATTATAGCAATGGGGTTTAGGGACTGGGTGGAGGGGTGATCCATGAGGGGGGACCCCAAAAACCTGGAATTATCTTCAGGAGGATGGGCCCCTAGTATGGGCTTTCCGCAATAGGTGAGTGTTCTAGGAATCCATCTGTATCAGTGCACCAGCTGGTGTTGTTGGGAGAGGCTGCATTCAGCTTCAGGGGATTTTTTTTTAAAGACTGTTTCAACACGTTTCATGATGGGTGATTTACGAGCACACTGGCCCACGCTATTCTGAGTGTTCAGCAGTTTTTGACCAAAAACAGCATGACCCCCATGCCCCACCCTCCCTATTCACCCAATTATGCCCCCAACAACTTCTTCTTGATCCCCAGATGAAAGAACCTCTCCAAGGGAAACACTTTGCTGATGTGGAAGCTGTGAAATTTTTTTAAAAAAGCATAAGCACTACAAGTGGCATAAAAATTGATGAGTTCAAAAAGTGTTTTGAGCAGTGGAAAAAATGTCTCCATAGGTGTATTGCATCAGATACTTTGGGAGTATTTTGAAAGTGACTGAAGTGTGAACATGTAAGAATAAGTACACAATTTTTTTATAAATAAATTCCAGTTTTGGGGTCCCCCCTCGTATAACCAAATATTGTTCGAGCCACTACAAAACAGGTTCTTACTCCTTAAAGAGAACCACTGAAGCCCTGCCATGAGGCCACGCCTAACTGGTGTATACAGATAATGACTCAGTGTTCAGAGGAGAAAGAAAGCTCAGAGCAGAGTGAGCAGAACCAATTCCACGGAGAAATAGGTGTTGAAGGATACAGAGGGTGCTTTAAAATTTTTATCACTGAATGTAACACAGAAACGTAAGAACACATAAAGTGAAAAATGATGACGTGAATACTCATGGAACCATCATCATACCGGCCTCAGAGATAAGGCCCAGGTTCACGGCTTCACCTGTGCCACGAAGAGAGCTTCTCTGTCCAACACAATAGCGAGTGCATCCTGGCTTTGCCTTACACTGCAGTTTCACTGTTAGAGTACGCATTCCTAAAGCACATACTTCGGTTTTGCCCATTTATGACTTTTATAATACTGAACACTGGCAGTGGGCACTCTTCTGCCCCTGACTTCTTTTGCTCAACACTGTGGTTTTGGTATTCAGCCACAAGATCCGTGGGTTCGCCTTCAGAGCTGTATTCCATTGCATGACAACAGCATTTATTAATTCGTTTTTTCTGATGCACCTTGGAGTTGTTTCCAGGCTTTTGGCTATTACAAACAATGCTGCTTTGAACATTTTTGTGCTGGAATTCCGGCCCACATAATCACACTTACGTAGTTAATTGCTGGCTCATTTTTATGTGCATGTCTAACCTTATAAGATAATGTCAATCTCTTACCAAGTGGCTGTAATAATGTTCTTTTTTACCTGCTGGATTAAGTCTTTCCATGGTTCCACATCCGACTGATGTTTAGCATTGTCACACTTTTTTAATATTAAACAATCTGTTGATATGTAGTAGTTTCTCATTGTGGTTTTCATATGCACTTCTCTGATTGCTAATATAGGTAAGTACTTTTTTATGTGTCAAGTTACAGTGTTTGGCCTTTATCCCTTAGGCCTTTGCCTACAGGACCACCAAGGAAAAGTTCTGAGATGGGAAGATCCTTGATCAGAGGAATGATTTCAAGAGACAGTGAGAAGGAAGGGACACTTGGGGCAGGGAAAACAGGCCACAGGGTAGGAAGGTGGAAAACACAGGCTGCTCTGATGAAACGCTCAAAGCTTAATACACAAGCAGCTAGAACTGAAATGTGTTTAGGCTGTTTACACTGAAGGGCATAATTATTTGATACATAACTATAAGGTCTAGAGAGCCTGATACACAGGCGATATTTAGTCCAAGGAGACATGAGGGAGGGAAGAAAAATGTGAGCTAACACACAGAGGCATGAGCACATGAAATAATAATTTACCAGTAAAGAAGACATTGCATTAAGTCCCAGAGGAAAATAAGATTAGATCGCTATAGTGAGTCCAGAAAACAGAGAGAATCCTGGGTTTTAACCAGATAAAGCTCTGCTCTGGTAACAAAAGGTCCCAAAATTCCCATGGTTTCACATAACAAAAGTTTGTTATTGCTCCCATCAAATGTGCTGCAGGTGCAGGAGGCATTGCAGAGCAACCCTACGCTATGCAATGACTCAGCAATCTCATCTCCTTTGATCTCGTGGCTCTCGCAGCCCAACAAGAGGTCTCTAACTACTCTTATACTAGAGTAAGAGAAGAGTGGAGGGTTTTATCCTAGCAATTTAATGCTATGGCTCAACAGTGATGTAACCAATTGGTCTTGTTAACTACAAGAGACAAAAAATGTAACCTTCTTGTGTGTACAAATGAGAGAATCCTGGGAAAACTAGAGGAGAATGTAGATTTCACATGATAGACCAAAGGGACCATGTGGAACTTAGATGGAAGGGATTGAACCATGTGCAGTTACCATTCCACTGAGGACCCGTTCCATGACAAGGATGCTCTTACACATTCTCATATTAAAGCCTCATAATAATCTCTATTGTCACCGGACAGGCACCACCAGCCTGGAGCGGGCCCACCACAAGCCGGTCTGGAGTGTGTGGGTTCTTGACTTCTTGCAGGAAAGATTTCACAATACGAGTCCAGGTGATTTTGAGAGTATGTTTAAGGCTGGGGACGGTGAAACAAAGGAAGGCCTTAGGGTAAAAGAAGTAACTGGAGAGCCTAGATGGTACTCTGCTTTGGCTCCTCAGAGAAGTTACAGGAAAGGAGTGGGCCAAGGCAGGGCAGCTGTTGGCTCACTGGGAAGTGAAGGTCAGAGAGACAGAAGTGAGCCAAGGCAAGGCTGCTGGTAGCTCACTGAGAAGTCAGAGTAAAAGGGGGCACGGGAGACAGGATCAGGATAAGCCACGATTGAGCTGCCGCTGCCCACTGCTCCCCTGGCTGCAAGTCTCCTGGGGATCATTAGAGTTCATTGAAGAAATAAAAAGTTCATTCCTGGGAAGGGGCATGGGCATGCTCTAGAGCAAGTCCACCCTGAGTCTTTGTCCTGGGGGCTTTTTATCTTTTTTATGTGGGTGAGAATCTGAGGGGAAGTTTTCAGCAGAATATTCATCAGCTCTTCAGGTGCACTTATGATATGCTGATGCATCAAAATGAGTGCACAGCGGGGTTTGCGAATATACTTCAGTCTATTATATTGTTTTACTTTTATCTTGGGTCTGTCTGGCTTTTAATGGGGCTTTTGTTATTTGTTCCCCTGACTTCATCTGTCCTTGGGTTTAGCTGGCACAAATGACATTACGTGGGTCTCTGTTCTCTACTTCCCAGACCAGAGAAATTTAAGCTGTGTATTTTCTGGTTAGGAAGGAAAGATATAAACCATTCACTCTCAAGTGTCCTTGGTTGGGACAGAATAGTTCTTGTGATTCAGCAGCTGGATATAAATTGCCCAAACAGTTTGGCCTCGTGTAATTTTCTTGTCTCAGTTTCCCTAGTCCACTTGCTCAGGAATGTTCCTAGCTTCTTCCTATCCTGTCATACAATGATTGAAATAGTTTGTCTTAATACAGAAAGAAACTGAAGATCAGACAACTGAAGAAATGTACCGAAGATCACATAGCCAGCAAACGGAAGAACTGGGATTTCACCTGTCTCTCCAGTTAAAATCTGTGTTCTTTCCAACAGTACTCTGTTTTTGCCATAGACATAAAGATTCCTTGGGTAGAAACATACAGTACGAGCTAGAGGCCATTTCAGGGAAGGCTGGGAAGTTCTCTGCATATGATGTGATACATCTGTAGTTATGGAGTGTGACAGAGAAAGTTCAAATATATGAGTGTATGGGGAAAACAATTTTTTAAAAAGATGCAGTGACCAAATGAATAGGGAAGGAAACAGTGATGATATAAAGACTATTTGTATTTTCTAACCAATCTTCTTGTGATAGTAATGACATCATATAAAGAGAAATTGAGGCTGAAAAGAAGTACACATTTGTAAGAAAAATCCTAAATTTGGCTTCAGATATTTGAGGAGAATGAAACATCGAAGTATAAATATGTAAGGACAGAGATCTGGATTTTGGGGGACAGATATTGAGGATATTAACTTGAATTTTTCTTTATAAATATATACATATCAATTAATTACCTTTTTAAAAAGACAATAGAAAAAAGAGGGTATGATTAAAATCCCTATAATTACATTTATACTAAGTAGTTCTCAATTTTGCAAAAATATTCCTGACATGTAAAAATATCTTCCTAAGATCCTGAAACGAATCCTATCCATCCCCAACCGAAAAGCTTCCATAACCCTCATTGTCTACAGGATGAAACCCAAACTTCCTAACATGGCATTTCACCTTCTAAAATGTAGCCTTCCTACCTTACCTCCACTCACATCACTGCCCTGAAACAAGCACCTTCTCAGCTGGTCAAACTGCTTTCCCCTCGGGCTGAATGACCATGGAGTGTGTGGACGAGTTATCTAAGAGTCTTCATTTTTCCCATAATGAAAAAAAATTTTTAGTTATACACTCATCATTTAAGTATTTTTATTTTACCTTAATGGTTATAACTATTAGCAGTAAGTTATAAATAGCATATGAAAATTTCCTATCAGACAATTCCAAACTCACTTTATGTGAATACACATAAGGAACTCAGAGTACACAGAGGTGCACAGGGGAACTCTCCTGGCACCTTTGAAGTGCCCTGACTCTTGCTTCTGTCATTGCTGCATACCCAGTCTGTCAGGAAATCCTATAGCCTTTACCTTCAAAATAAACCGCCAGGTCAGATCTGGGCTATTTTTGGCACTTCGTGGGTCTCCTTCCTTCCACTCTGGCCTCTCTTGCAGTTAATTCTGAAACCAGCAGCCAGAGTGACCCTTACCATTCTATAAAACATAAGTGACGTCATGCCATGCATCAGTCCCTGCAAAACCCATTTCATTCAAAGCAAAGTCCAAAGACTGTGATGAGCACATATGGCCTCTGCTTCCCCTCTCCCCATTGTCTCCTGCCTCTTTTCCCTTGGGTCACTCTGCTTTGACCACGTGGGCCTTCTGGCTGCTCACTGAATGTGTCAGGCATGGTTTCCCTTAGGACCTTGGCATTGACTCTTCCCTCTGCCTTCAACTCTCCCCCATCCTCCAAATAAACAAATGGCTTGCAAGGGTAATATTAGATCATGCAAGTGCAAATGTTTCTTTAACTATCTGCACCAAATAAATATAAGCTTCCTTACTATTATTATTTGAATAACAAATATCTGTTGGCATTATTTCTTATTTCTTTAGAATTAATTTGATTTACCTACACACTGGACTCTAACTGAAATAACACTTGTAACACACCGCTTTAGTTAAAGCACTGCTGAAATCACAACCTCTGAGACACTGACCTTTCAGGTATGTGCCATCACTCTCAGCGAGAAGATGGTCATTTGTTTAGTGCTCATTAAAAATCAGGCCCCTGATTTAAAATGCATTATCTGACTTAATCCTCACCTCCAGGCTGTAAAGCAGGAAATACATATCCCCAATTTAACAGATGAGGAGATTGAGCCCCCAAAGACTAAGTAACATATTTAAACTGATAGTTGATAAATGTGTTGGTATCCCAATCTAGGACTGTCTGACTCCAAAGCCTTTCCTCCTCTCCCTCACATCAGAACTGGAAAAACATCACTGCGATTTTACACAGATTTGTCTGCTAGGTAATCTCTTGAAAGTCCTTAAAGTATTTTGGATGGCAAAATTCCTACCCTGTTTCCATTTAGCAGTCAAGCAAACATGGAAAATTCCTGATCTATACTAACACAACATACAACAAAATGCCAAAGTAAATGAGAAGTGCAACAGGGTAAAAGAATAAAACATGAAACACGTTTGAAAGGACCAGGAAGAGTTCATTTAAGGGTAAGGATTTCCAGAATGCTTTAAAAAATTAAAACATAAAAGGACCGGAGAGTTGTTGTTTTTTTCCCCTGTAAGAAATGAACTATGATGGACTTGAGCAATGTGAGGGCAAATCCAAGCATATGGACCATCTAAAGCAGATCCATGCCGATATGTTTCTAGTTACCAGGCAAATGGCCACATTGCAGTTCAGCACAGGAAGAGCTTTCTCCATTCTTCCCTTTTTTTACATTTTTTAAAATTATTTTATTGTTGTTCAAGTATAGTTGTCTGCATGTACCCCCCACCACTGCCCCCCGCCCAGCCATCCCCACCTCCTTCCCCTAATTCCACACCCCCCCTTGGTTTTGTCCATGTGTCCTTTATAGTGGTTCCTGAAAATGCTTCCCTCTTTCCCCCCCATTATCCCCTCCCACCTCCCCTCTGGTTACTGTCAGATTGTTCTTAATTTCAGTGTCTCTGGTTATATTTTGCTCGCTTTTGCCTGGCATGTGAAAAGACAACTAGCTTTAGGGCCAAATGGAAGATACAAATGTGCAGCAAGGCCATCTGTGCTTTTCTATTTCTGGACAAGAGAAGGCACATGATTGAGAAGATACCAACAGATACAGCTGTGAACAGTTATGCTAAATTTGTGTGTGTGGAGGCCAAAGAATAGAAGCTGTCATCTGACTCAAGTGCTAAGCCTCTCCCAGATGAAGGAATGGGTTCCAAGTCGATTACCCCTTGCTGGGAAACTGTTGACCAACTACCTAAGAACACACATATCTACTGCACTTATCTGAAGGCTTTTTAGAAATCACTAACTCAAAACATCTTTGTAATTGATACACATCTGCAGACCATCAGGTAGTTCAGACATGAAGGATGGCTAAAGAGTAAGGAAGTGACAAAATGGAGGAGTACACCTGAAGTGTAGACATGACAAAGGTAATGCCATGTCTTGCGCTTTGGATGGCCGGGGACAGAATACACTTGTCTTGTCGCCAAATATTCCTAAGGCTTCTCAAAATAAATAAATAAAATATCTCCTGATAGCAGAACATTAAGAAATAATTAGGATCATGACTGTCTTCCATCCACGCAGAAGGGAGGTGGTCATTGTGCTAGAGGGAAAAGACCAAATGATTGAAGTGGTTAAGAGTTCTTACAGCTTGGTGAGAAAATATTTAGCCTCTCTTGGCCCCCAGAACTCTAACTTAGTGTGTTTTCTCCTCTTCTTTTAAGCATGCCAAAGTCTATTTTGGAATCTGGCAACAATTGTTTTTACAAAGAGAGGAAGACATCTTAGTCTAAATTTCCCGGGCACATGTGAAATCTCCAGCCATTTTTTAATTTATTCAACAAATATCTAAGAAGGACCTATGCACTAGGTCCTCTCCCAGGCACTGAGAATACCATAATGAACAAGACAGGCAAAGCCACTGCTCTAAAGAAGCTTCCATTTTAGTGGGAAGAGGGGAACTCATAAATAATATGATTTTCTGCAATGATAAAGAGCAAAACAAGAAAATATCAACATTGACTAAAGGGAGGAGAGATTTATGTATTATTTTGGGTGGGCTAGATTTGTTGCTGCACTAACACATAACCCTAAAGTCTGAATGGTGTTAAAAAAATAAGGATTTATTTTTCCTTCGCTGTACACATTTATCATGGTTCGGTGAGGGAATCAGTTCCATGTCCTTTCCTAGGGAGGCTTTGCTGTTGAAGGTAAGCAAGCACAATGACAAGGGTAAGAACATGTGGCAAATTATATGTCAGCTACTAAGGTGGCTAATTGTATGTCAGCCCACTAAGAGCTTCTGACTAACACTATCAGATCACATGCTCTCGCCCTTCATTGACCAAAGCAAGTCCATGGCCATGACTAATGTCACAGAGGTAGGGAAATGCCATCCTACTGCATGCCTGGCAGGAGGAGAACCAGAAATATTGGTGGAGGGCAGTAATGAGTATCACAGTCCACTGTAATTGGCCTTATTGTGGAATGCTTCTCTGAAGGAATGGTATTTAAACAACGACTTGAATGATGAGGAGCCAGTCACAAACAGATCAGCAAAGAGCACGTGCAAAGTCTGAGGAGGAACAAATCTGGTATGTGAGAGGAAAAGAGAGCAAGGATGGTGAGGCCAATTATTCAACACAGCAAAACGGACTGGGAGGCTTTAAGGTTGTAATCAGGCAAGGAGGAACCACATCACAGCAGAAACTCCCAGGTAACAATGGCAAGTGTACATTTTATTTTAGTTGGGATGGAAGTCCATTTATCGTTTGATAAGACTAAGCTAAACGGAGATCAAACATAACTTTTCAATCCATAGAAGAGCACAGTTATATATTCTTTTGAAATCTTCAGATTATAGTGCTGCTATTCCTGTCCTAAAAATTAACTAAAGTCAGTGCACTGGAGGGTAATAATGTACACTCTCCCTAGACACCCAGCTACTTGGAAGTCTTCCTAAGAAATAATGTATGAATGTATGTAGAGATTTAGTAGTATACTCCCTGTCACCATGAAAATATTCAATCACTTGGGTAATTTTTACAATATATTATAAACCAAACTAGCCCATCTCATGTAAAAGAACAATTTTTAGTTTAATAAGAATGCACACTCAGTCCTGTTTTGTAACTTCATATTGATATGATATCCTAAAAAGCAATTTGTTATCCAAAGGCATAAAACTATATATAATCTCTGCATCAATTAACTATACCTCTGGAATTTGTCCTCAGTAAATAATTAAGGATATGAGTAAAGATTGAACTATCAGGATGTTCACTGAAGTATTGCTTATACAAACAAGAAGGCGTAGAGTAGTGAATCAGTGCAGCCACTATAAAAAACAGTATGGAGTTTCCTCAAAAAATTAAAAATTAAATTACCACATGACCCAGAAATTTCACTTCTGGGTATCCAAAGAAAATGAGAACAATACTTTCAAAAGATATATGCACCCCTATGTTCATTGTAGTATTATTTACAACAGCCAAGATATGGAAGCAACATTAGTGTCCATCAACAGACAAATGGATGAAGATGTGATATATATATACACACACACACATGCACACACAATGGAATGAAATCTTGCCATTTG